>JASDQU011248747.1:9271-20188 GCA_032191745.1 Picea mariana
TATATATATATATATATATATAATCCATGAATTTAATAATGAGTAGCCTATAATGGTCACACAATTACCATTAAAGGTAAGACCCACATCATAATTATAAATTCTGTTATAATTATAAATAAAGAATAATGACTACCAACTAGGTCTAAAATTTCAAATCCCTATTATTTTAGATAATTTATTTAAAATATCAATCATAATATATTAATTCATTAGCAATTACTATGTAATTATTTTTCACATGTTATTATATTTTGGGAAGGGAGGTTGCTTCAGTTAGACTTGTAATATTAAGGTAATGACAATTTTCATTTCCCATATTTTATCTAAGCTATAATAATTATAATAGCAATCGTTCAAGCATTTAACTAAAACTGAGATTAACAAAAGGACATGCCTAACATATTGATAGGAGATATTATTATTTAAATTTTAATTTCTAAGAATTGACTTCTTAGAATATGCTCATTTGACACCTAGACTATATGCATTTCTTAACATTACATATTAATAACGATATGGTGGGTATAATAATCACGTTTATTTCCTATCTATGATATGGATGTTTGATTATTTTAAAACAAAGGAATGATATCCATTCAGCAGAACCTTACATTAATGCTTACTCATAATGCATGTAAGAAGAAAATTATTTCATGTTTAATGCTTTCGCAAAGGTATTCAAGGTTCTATCCAAGTGGCCCAGGTTACTTCCACTGGTCGTAGGTTTGAGATAATTGGGTCGATGGGTAACTCTGAGTTACACGTTCAATATTTCGGGGTTAATATTAGTTACGACATTGATTAAACCACATAAGTTAACTGTAGTGTAAAATGAGACACAATCATACCATTGGGTCTGTAGCGCATTAATTCTCAAGGGAGCTTAACCCTTTAGGATTTTACATCCCTCTACAACTATGAATTAAGAGAACCTCGACAAATTCTCACAAATCTGACTCTCCACAAGAAACAAGCAGTGACTGCACATTGTTTAAATTTGATTACCCATAGTTTTACAGAGACAATACCATTTCCAACATATAGCTAGAATTAAACTACAACACCCATAAAAATTGTCAATCGAAATGTAATTAATACCACAAAATTTTTATGAATTAAACATCTAGGATGTGATTATAAATATGGCGATCGTAAAGGAATTAATTTCAATAATGATGAAAAGTTTTAAAGAAACTAAGCATATCAAGACATCCATCAATTCTCTTTAGTACGACCATATCAAAACATAATTCCACCTTCTACGCTTGCAAAATATTACAGTGCATCAAAATACCAGTTAGCATGCATCTAACTCGACAGCTGCCCCGAAAGTGATGATTTAGTAGGCAACTAAAAAAAATGATTCTGGCAATGAAATATTCATAATAATTAATCTATGGTGGAGAAAATCCATAGTCCATATTTGTAAAGGTTTACACGACCAAACAACTGTAAACTCAGTATTTTCTACCTGTCTTAGAGTGACGCATGAAATCTTACATCTGAGTTTGCAAATAAATTTAAAAGGAATCAATGGAAGTCCGGAGTTCGGACTATAGTTAAACTACGTAGATTTCATCTGCATTTTCCCTTAACAGTTCTCATTTCAATAAAATTGATAGTGACTTAGTTAAATTAAATTCCATAGTTCCTCTCCATTTGCAATGACTTGACAAAATTCTAAATCAAGACATTTAAATCTACTGCGACCACAAAATTTCAATTTACAGATTCAAAAAGAATACAATAGTCCACCAATCGATTTTTCAAATACAAATTTTGTAAAATGCCCAACAATAATAAAAAAATCGGGTTGATAATATTATTACAATGTCCATGCCAATTGGAATTTTTTGGAATGGAAAATGATAATACATGATCCAATAAATTATACATTCAAATTGAAATGTGATAGACAATGAATCCACCAGTTTATATTTTTGAAAAATAACTTATGATACGACGACCATGAAGGAATAAACTCATGGATTATAAATTTTTGCAGTGACTCAATAAGAACTAACTCTGGAATATGCAATTAGTTGTATTGTTCAAGAAAATGTTGATATCCAAAATTCAACATAATTAAGAAGCTACAGTTAAATTTTTTATAAACAAACTTTCTCTTGTTACAATTACGATTTTCAGAAATAAAAATACCGGAACCGAATGAAAATTGTGGTTTCATTATGTCCTCCAACATGTTGAACCCCTCATTTTCTCCTTCTTTCTAATCACATGGACTTCACTCATACCTCCCAGTTAATGCTAGGGTTACTATTCTTCCCCCTTATCCCCCTGAGCCGCAAAGGGTCCACACAAAAAACCAACAAACAATAGCTCCAAGGCTTGCCTCGCAAAGAAGAGCTTCCACTCTTTCTTCAAGCTTGGTATCCCAAATCTCACTAGTAAAACAAAGTCTACAAAATTTTGGAAGCATAACATTACCAAGAGTAAGTGAGATCCATTTCTCTTCTACCACATTTGTTTTATAGAAAAATACTCAATGACACATGTCCTCATGCACAATTAATTATTTTTTTGAATTCATTTTATTAGCATTATTCACCCACACACTTGACACCCTCTCCCAAAGTTGCACAAGTAATAACCTTTTTTATTTATTTAAAAATCCAATTTCCCTCACATTCCCTAATGTGTTCCTATTTTCTCTCTTAGTTGTCCCTTTGTTCCCCAAATTATCATTTAATGAGTCTTCCCTAACTAGATCTTAGTTAGAGTTGGATTAGGAGTCTTCTTCTAGTTAGACTTAGTGGTAGCTTGACTCAAGATACTTATTCTATGTGTACACCTATTCTCTCATGTTTTATTTCTTTCTATTTTAAAATCCATTTTATTAATTTCATGCACACATGTGCAATTTATCCCTTCTTTTAAATTTTTATTTAACTTCTTCATAGAGTTTGATTTTATTTTAAATCCTTTTAATTTATTTAATATTTTAACTAGTCCCTTAGTTAAACTTAGACTTGAACATAGTCTAGAACATAGGTTTAGACTTTTGTTAGGATTTATAATTAATTATTTATTGTTTAATTAATTAATTATTTTTTCTAACAAGGTCTAATCACTTCAATGTTTTCTAGGCCACCTAGATTTATTGACACAAGTTTTTAATTACACAATGTGCCCTTCAAGATGCAGCTCTATTCTGCAAGGGTGCCACTCACCTTAGAATTATCTTGGAAGTTTATTCGACCCTTGAAGTAAACACTAAACTCAGTCTAACTTGTGAGCGACTAAGGGATTCTAAGGAATAAGGACTCTTCCTTATTGCACACCCCTTAGAAATCTTTGTGAGATACTTTCTTAGTCTTCCCTCACAACATCATGGAAATATCGAACTAGGTAATCATTATCCTACCATTCAAGCCACAACGAGAGTGCTAGTAGGCTGTGGCAAGGGCCATACCTCTCCCTCAAATGTATGGTTTCTTTGTATGACCCCTTTACTCCTTGTGTGAGTCGGATTAGCAAGCATCGTCAATCCTTCATCCATTGAAAAAAAAATACCAATAATCCATATACATAAATTATAGTGTAATCAATCATATGTCAGATGTGCATAGAATAAAATAATAAAAAAAAATACAATCCACTCCCTAACTCAATCTAGAGTCCAAGGAAGTCCATTGATGCCATTAGCATCCATAACATGTCATGTTTCATGCACACTCATGAAAACTTGTCAATAAGATATATATATATATATATATAGAACAATAATTCACAAGACATCATTGTCACCATATATAACCCATAATCAAAACGAAATCATAATATACCATAACCGGATCACTTGCACACAAGTGTCCTTAAAGAATATGTCAATAAAAGTGTGCTCAGTAGAGAGAGATGTTACACATTTATATCATGAAATAATTTAGGCCAATAATATCCATCCCTTAAGATTTTTTAAGTTTTATCCCTCCATGCATGATGAACTCCACAAATTCCTTTATGAAACCCATCTATAATCCTTTCAGTTTCATTTTAAATAAGACAATTTAGGAGAAAAACCAAAGGATCTTTCCAAAAATGTTTATCTTGTATATTGAAATATTTAATGTCTTGCAACTTAAGAGTTCTATATTTAGTTAGACTTAAATATGATGGGCACTAATGTGTTTGTAAATACACAACAATATATTTATACCAAAGTGTAGAATAAAAATTTTCATTTACCTTATTTAAATGTTGTTGTGCATTCATTTCCTCCAACTCTGGTATCGAATTTGCAGGAGTTGTTGAGATGATATTAATTACAACCCTGAAATTAAATTCAACCAATAATTCGTATAGAGATTGACCTTTGATTATTTTAGTAGGATTTATTTCAGGATCATATTCCTGAATCTTGGCCAACCATTTACCTCTTCTTCCATCACTATCTGGTTGACTTGGAATTTCTTTTACAATGCTATTCGAAACATATGTAATTATTTTGGAGTGTAAAAGATAAGTTTTAAAATATTTTAGAGATTTAACCATTGCATTAGATTGTTTTTTCTAAAATATTATATTCCAATTCAGAATCCCTTAAAATTTTACTAAAAAAGGAAATTGGTTGTTCAAAATTCTCTTCATTTTTTTGTAAAAGAACAATGACTATAGTATTTTTAGAGGAAAAGGAGAATGGAAGATTGAATAGGTAGGGTTTACCAAAATTTGTGCCTCGCCTAATTATTTCTTGATTTGTTAAAAGGAGTATTTTTCCTTTGCACTCCACTTTATTTCACTGTATTTATTTAGCATATCTTTCAAATCTTTTACAAATTCTGCAAAATTAGGAAAACTCTCCTAAAAAAATGTATTTGTCCTAAAAATGATTGAATTTTTTTCAAGGTAACCTTATTTCTTCAATTGCTTTGATTTTTTTTGGATCAATTTTGATTCCTTCCTTTGAAACAATATGACCAAGTAACTTTTCATCTTGCATTGCAAAATGAGATTTTTAGGATTTAATGATAAACCATATTTTTTACACTTTTCAAAAGTTTGTATAAGTTATAGTAGATGATTTTCAACAGAATCACAAAACACAGTTAAATCATCTAAATAAATTACAACAAACTTATCCTTTTCACCAATGAATGCTAAATCCATATCTCTTTGAAAGATAGTTCTTGCATTCATCAGACCAAATGTAATTTTTCCATACATGAAAGAGCCCCATGGCATAGTGAAAGCAATATTTTCCCTATCATATTCATGAACTTCAATCCCATTATACCCTGAAAATCCATTAATCAAATGTGAAATTTGGTGGCTCCCACAACTCTCTGTAAAATATGATCCATTTATGGAAGTGGATAATTATCTTTTAAAGATTATTTATTTAGATTCCTAAAGTCGACATAATGTATTATTTATCTGTTGGCACACGGTTATAAGATTCTAGGTTCAAGTTATATTAACCAACAAAACCCTTTAGACATAGGCCCTTTCGGCATCATCTGCATGCAAGTGAAGTCTCATTGGGGGAATCTATTAAGGTTGTAGTAACCAAGTTTTTGCAATAGTGAGGGAATGGGAGGAAATTCTCTTATTCATCCTTACTTATATGGTCTGTGCACATTATCTTGTATTTGTTCTTCCTTGGTTACTTAGTGAATTAAGTTAAATGAACCATTATACTTGAGATTGCAACATAAACCAATTACTGTAACATTAATAACTATTACAAAGTGATCATGTAAGGAAAAAATATATTCTACATGCATAAATAGAATATTCATTGTTCAATCACATAACGTACAAGAAGACACAGTGGTTAATGTGGTTCACCCAAATTTGGGATACATCCAAAATGGTTGGCTTCTTTATTATTATTTCTGTAATTGTCTTAGACTTGTGCACTATGCTTACAATAGATATATCATACTATCTCTCTCTCCATCTTTCCTAGCCACTTTGCAGTGCAAGCCTTTCTCAAGAAATTCTCCCTAACATTTAGACATAGACTCTTTCACTCTCAACACTAAACATAATGGAATAGGAGAACCCCTAATATTCCCAACCCATTACATATTCATACATAAATTCTAGGGATTAAAACCCTACTTTTCATATCCCAAAAAATCAATTACATATTTTTTTGACTCATGAAAACTCGTGTTGACTCGTTGTTCAGGCTTGCCTTTTTTTCTTTTACGTCTCCATGTTTCTTTTTTACTTTGATTGTTGTTCTTCATGATTTTGTGTCTCTTTATGTTTTTGTCATTCTGAACCAGTGTCCTTACTTTTCACCTTCATTATTCTCTTTCTTTATTCTCTTCTTTATTCTCATGCTTTATTCCCATATAAGTATGTTCTTACTATGCATTACACTCCTACATGTGCCACTACTACACACTCTCGAGCTTGAATGTGCCTTTGTTGTGCACTTCTCTCCTGTTTTGTCTCATATCTTATTTTGTTGCACCTATATTCCATAATTAGGATTTTCATGAAAAATATATCCAAAAATGCGTGTCCAACAGGCTCCCAACATTCACTTGTTGCACTTCTCGAGCCACTAAGGCATGTTGTGCACTCCTCCATGCCTCTATGAACTTTTGGGAGGTCTCCTTTTTTGTCACAGAATCCTTTTTTATTTCTGGGTCATGAGCTTCTCTTTTGTGTTGTGCACTCCTTGCTTTACTTTTCCCTACACCAACTCTCATATCACCATTAGTGCCTCATCTTGTAGTGGTCATAATTTTTGTTGAAGGATCTTCTGCTAGTCTCGTAACTTTTTGATTTCATCATATGATTTCCTTTGTTCTGAAATGGTCGTCATTTGTTCAATAGGTGGGAGAGTGTTTATGCTCTCCAAATCCTTCTGTGCCTTTTCTATGCATCCCTCAATTTGGTTTCCACGACCTTCATTTATGGATCCTCCACCAGAGTTGTCCATATTTTCTCACTTTCCTCATACAGCTTTGCACATTCCCCCTCCATCTTCTTGATATTTTATACTACTTTCAACATTGTTCTCTCCCTTCTTGCCCTTTCTTTAGGCAATTTTCTTGGCACTGTATGTGATTTCAAGTCCTCAATCCTTGTACGAGATCCTTAGATGACTTCGTTGATTCTAGAGACCTATTCTTCCATGGTGGCCTCCACTACTAAGAATACTTCTGGAATTTCCTTATACAATTTTTGGATGACTTCTTGTGTCTTCTGTGCCATTTTTTCGACTTCATCCTTTTATTTTAAGTCTTTCTCAGCCCTTTCCTTGGCCTCATTCCTCTTCATCACTCCTTCCACTGTTTCTTCCACTTCGCTCTTTCCTTCTAGAGAAATTATGTACTTCCACTATGCCTCTCTCTTTTTTTACATCACCTTGATGAATTATCTCTTTGCTTTGTTTGTGCGAAGCCAAATCTCATGCATAATATCTACCTTCAAACTCTATAGTACATGTATCGACATCCGTGACACCAGTATGTTCAAGTGAATTACTTTTTTCATGTATTCTTACAATTCTGGTGTCAGGAAATCAACTATATATGTATGGATCTCTAACATTATGCACCCAACTACTAACTCGGTCATGGCGTGTCTTCTATATCTCTCCCTTGGTCACGACCATGTTCATTACCCTATCCAGTACCCTGTCCATCTACATCGTTGTTCTGGTGTTTTGTCTCCTCTTCATCTGTTGGAATCTTCTAATATGGATCCCAATCTTGCATAATTAGTTGGATATCCTCTTCAATGATATTATACTTCATCTCAATCTATTCTTCTCTCGGGTACTTCTTCACCTGTACATACATATGGTGTTTGTCTTCCCTGATCCATGCAATTGGGGTATTCACATCTAATGGTTTCTTTTAAATGTGTGGTGTATTCCTAATTTAGTGTTGAATCCTTTCAGCATATAGGAAGAAATCAACATTTGTGTCGATCTGTCTTCTTTTATTAGTCATGTACTAGAATATTTGGTACTTAGCTGCTAAACATGGATTACATTGGAGACAAAATAAATGTGCGTCCTATAGATATTCCCATGTTGTGAATGCAATCAAAATTAGTTTCCATTGATAATGGAACTTCATGCCCCTATCCTATGCTTCTGCACAGTTAAGAAGGAATTGGTTCAATAAGTATGACACCCAACTCATGGAATTTCCTTAGGTCCACGTCTCTATCGCAACTATCACTCATGTTGGTACTTGATCTTTCCTTCATTTCCTTGGTACCTTACATGCCAATTCTTGTGTTGAAATCCTTACGGTTGGGTCCCGTATTCTTGGCACATCCAATCCATGGACCCCTTGAAAAATGAAAAATGTTTTCCTTATTATCTCTAACAAAGTCCTGTCATTTTTCTTATCTGCAAACAATGATTTTGGNNNATGATCCTTGTAATCAAATATGTATCTATCAAAATTTTCCTGTCCAACCACAAATATCCTCCATGTATGTAAGTTAATAGCAACTTGATGCATGAATTTACCTTGTTTCTCTATCTAAAGTGAGGGATGTCGAAAATATTTAGTATGCATGCTTGCTCCAGTCCAGTCCCCTTTCCCATACCTTTGGCACATGTAAGATCTATTTCGTTGTTGTATATGTCCTCAAATCTAAGTAGTGGTGAGACGCAAGCTTAAGGATCTTCATTATATCTCTAATATCATGGTTTGTATATTTTAGTTGTGGAACCCTCCCTAACATTTCTTCATCAATGATAACCTCTTATGGGATGTCGAGCATCACCAACTCATAGTAGGGAGTCTTCTGCAATGTTATTGGTGGGGCATCATTCTTACTTGGTGGGATGTAATCATGGGGAAACCTCAGCTGCGATGATGACGCTCCCAGAGTCTCCTCAACCTCTAGTTCTACTGGTTGTTCTCTTGTTCGAACTTTCTCTGGCACAACCGCTATTAATTTTGGTGGTGCCATTTCTGTGACCTAGTTACTAGTGGCAATCTACTTCAGATATGGGGTTTTTCTCATCTCTTCTATGCATTTCTCGGCCCTTTGTTATTTACATGCAACTCTAAGTGACAATAACTAACTCTTGTTAACCAAACGCGACTTTTGTGCCCCTTCACCATTTTTCCATGTCCTTTTGTGCCTGAATCAAATGTCTAATCTGCAAGTGGTGTGATGAATACTTAATTTATTGTTTCCTTATTTCCATATATTCCGTTGGATTTTTACCTCGTACTACCAATCTATCATGATTCCTGGTGGCTATTTCCATTTATTTCTATGCCTCTTCTTTATGACTTGACATTAATCACTCTATAGTCTTCATTTCCTACCTTTTAATGTTTTTAACTGTCAAAATGTCATTTCCCACATATTTATTTTGTGTGCATTTGACTTACTTGTCATTGTTTCTATTACATGTATGATACTCCCTTTTTCTGTGTGATACTTCTTCTTGTTTACCTTTTTATTTCTCATTTTTCCTTTTTTATTTGTTTTCTTCCTTTTTGTACTTTTTTTTGTTCATTTTTTTGTATTTAACCTTCGTACTATAATACAACTACTATGATAGATGTGTCCTCTCACATTTTTTATTAATGCGCGAATGGTCGACCATCTCTATAGAGTTTCAACCGACTTTCATTCACCATTCCTCCAATGGATTCTCTATTCAAGGTTTCCAACTGTGTAACACCTTTCTCTATCACATGTTTAATCACGTCAGGTCATAGCCGATACATGCAAAACTTTCCTAGATGTTGCATAAATTTATTATCATAGAGTAATACTAAGTCTCCCTCTTGGATTTTTCTCTATTTAATGTGTCTATCATTCCATTCATTTTCCCTTTCCTTCTAAACTTGTTTATGGAAGCCTACGAAAAATCAATCTTCCTCAAGCTATATTAATTGTGACAATCTCTCATCTACTGCGTCAAAGTATGAAAGATCAGTAATTTTTACAACGTTCAGGATAGATAGAGTAAAATCCATTAGAATCACTTTGTATTTCCCATAGACCAACCCAAATGGTGGCTTCTGTGTCAACGTTTTTCTTGTATTCTTGTATGCCCAAAAAAATGTAGGAACTATTAAGTCCCAATCATCTCTCCCTATATTACATATATTTTTCAAGGCATTCTCTAGAATTTTGTTAAAAGCTTCTACTATCCCATCGGCCTGAGGATGATACAATGTACTGTTGTGGTGATAAATTTGAAATTCCTCAATCAATGTTGCAATTGTCTTATTGAGGAAGTGTGTTCCTTGATCACTAAGTAGTATGTGTGGAAATACCAATCGTGTGACTACATTATCAAATAGAAACTGCACAACAGTATCTCTGGTGCAATATGTGACTAGTGTTTCTTCTTCCCATCTAGTCAAATACTTCGTCGTAGTGATTATGTATCTCGCTCATGATATTCTTGTTGATGGGTTGATTGGCCCCACAAATTTTATGGCCCATTTATCAAACGCTTATAATGTAGCCTATGGGTGTAAAGGAATTTCATCCTTGCTGGATGGATTTCCCACCCTTAGAAATACATCACATGCATGATAGTATTATTTTTCATCCCTTTGAAGTTTGGGCCACTAGAGCCCTATGCACAATATTTCATCCTTAGTTTCTTTACCTGTGTAGTTTCCTCCTACAATCCCTTCATGCGCTTCTATGAGTATCATAGGCCTTTTATATTCCAACAAACATCATCTCAATATTTCATATGCGCCTAGCTTGTATAATTTCCCTATAATGAGATAATAATTTACTTCTTTAACTACTAATTGTTTCTTCTACGCAACTGTCATTTCTAACAGGTCCATTCCTGTACTTATAAACTGCACAATGTGTGTGAAGTATTCATCCACCATATTAACTCAAAATAAATGTGCATCCAGAAGGCTATCATCTATATTCCCTTCATATTATCCTGATAGTATGTGTGGTAAGTGATCATGTCCT
>JASDQU011248748.1:796-23613 GCA_032191745.1 Picea mariana
CAATTCATTTCCTTTCCTAGAAAAATTTGTTCAAGGGTTTGTGCTTAATTGTTGATCTTTAACCCTAAGAAGGAAAAACGACCCTAAAGTATTGAGCTTCAAGGTATTATCTAAGCTTTTGTGGGCTAATTTAAGGTATTTCTCAAATTTGGAAATTAAATTGCAGTAATAAAAACTAGATTTGGTGAAACCCTAAGGCTTAAGTTTAGTGTTTCAAGGTGTATTCTTACTCGTACCTAGCCTCTATTTCATTCCTATATTATTTATACAAGTTTATCTTATAGATATACTGGCTAATTTGATCTCTAAAGTGCTTATAATTGTTTATCATTTACTTGGAGATTTATTTGGTGGATTCTAAGTGCTAACTTGTAAAACCCTAGGGGGATTCACCATCTAATATTTTGGAATTTCTTTGTTAGTTAATGGTTATACATATTTAGAAATTTTTTCTAACACTTGTTGATTTGTTGTTTCATATAATATATTTTCCCAATTGGAGACATCTAAGATGTCTTGCTCTCTAGTGCATAATCTCTATCTTGGATGGTCTTTTTCATGCTCTAAATATGATTTTTTTTCTTTTTTTATTATCATAAAGCAGATTTAGAAGGGGAAGGAAAGCCCTAATATTCACTTTTCTTAGCAATCAATCAATTGGTAATCACAAGCACACATTGCACCATATATTTATGCTAATTGTCTTCACTTTGTGTGCCCTAAAGTAGCTTAAAAGTGGTTCTAACATCTTTGAAGTTTTATTTGTTGAGTTATATATATAAATGAAAATATGAAGTTTCTAATGTTATTCATCTCACATATTAGATTTGGCATGCACACACACTATCTCCTAACCTTCTCTTTCAAGTGGATATACTTGTGATTATTGCTAGTAATCCTAGTCATTTATTTTTAAATCATTTAATCACTTATTGGAATCCTTGTGCACGGTCTTGTTACGGATATTGTGGATTCATTAAAGTAAATCATAAGATTACATGGTCATAATTCACTTAAAGAGGTTTACTTAATAAAACATGGATACCCCTCATGGCTTCTAGGAGTTGGCCTAAAGTGAAGGTGGACGTGTATTGAGGTGACAATGGTGCACTTTCCATTTTGTTGCCCCAATTAGAACCTATGTTTGGAATTTTCGCAAGGGTGTTGGTTCATGAGATAAAAAATTTGGTGTCATTGTCGGGGATAAATTCCATCTTCAAGTTTTCGTTGGGATTATTTTTGTATGTGTATCTTAATGAGATTTTTTTGAATTATAATATTGATTGTCTCATCCGGTGACTCCACTTAAAGAAACTATAAAAAATAGATACTCTACAAGAACTAATTCCCAAGGTATTGTTGATCTTGTGATTGAACATGAGCTTTATTATAGAAGAAGAAGATATAGGCATAAGATAAGAGAATTAAATAGTAAATTAGGAATTGAATCTGTGAAATATATAAGAAGATTATTTGTTGATAATTCAGGTTTCCGAACTCTGAATCAAATGGTTGTTCCTTGGTTGATTGATTGTTATAAACCATTTGATTTCACTAACATTATAGGTTGGCCTCATGATTTACTTGCTTCATTGGAAAAACTGCTTGTTTTTCATGGTGATAATGTTGTTGGTGCTAAAGAACATTGGGATGCATTTATGGATTATATTATAAGTATTGGAATTGCTCATCTTGATTTGCTCTTTAAATGTTTTTTCTTTATCATTGAAGAAAGATTCTGGAAATTGGTTTCTTGAATTGCTTGACAATAACATAAATTATCTTGATGCTAATAGAAATGTTTTCTTCGATAGATTGTCGAAAAAAAAATATAGTAGGTTTCTTTTGAATGCTTTGACTAATATGAAAATAAATTAAAATGAGACTATGGATGAATTTAATCATAGATTTGATAAAGTTGTTCATGACATCCCTCAGAGTCATAAGCCTACTCCAGACTCCATCTCGTTGTATTACCTAAATGTTTTACAAGGCCAATTCAATTTCTTTCTAAATGAATCCAAGCCTAATGATTTGATTGAGGATAAGAATAATGCTAAGAGTTTGGATGAAAATTGGATCCTATTAGGGAAGCCAAATATCTTAATCCATCCTAGAGCTAGAACCGATACTAAACCCAAATGTTTTCATACCGCTAAGCCCGCTCCTAATCCTTTTAGCTCCATCTTGGAGGGAATGAAAAGGTTAGAGATGAATTTCACACAAACAACGAATGTGTTACAGAATAAATTGGTTCAACTTGATAGAAATCAATAGCAAAGCAATTTTCCTCCAAGAAATGGGTATCAAGACCCTCCTCCAAATCAATGACCTCCCACAACTTTACAGCCAGCTAATATGCATGACAATGATGTTCCTTACTCTTCTCAAGCTTGTGATAGTTTCCATGATGAAAATACTTGTGCCATATATATTAAATTAATGAAGGCGGACCCTCAAAGCAATGATGGATATCTAGAATCTTGTAACAATGTGTCTCATGGAAAAAAAATATTCCACTTGTCCAAAGAAAATATGCAACAAGTTAAGGAAAAATCCGTAGAAGCATATAAGGAAATTGAATAGTTTGGTGATAAGACTTCCCCTGAGGAAATCAAAAGAATGTATGCTAATATATTTAATGGTATAACTCATCAAAGAAGAAGAGATAACTCTCCTAAAAATGATTAACAAGGTCCTCCAGAAGCTCCTAAGAAATATAATCAACTTGTAGGACCAAGTGTGGAGATACCTTAAGGTAATCCTTCAAAGAATAACCTTTTTAATCTAAAGTTGGATGTAACCATTTGGATGGGTAATTCTAAGGTTCATGTTTTCATTGTTGAGTTGGAAAAGATTCTTTTTGTAAGGGAGCAAATTAAAGAAGTACCGGGGTTGAAGGTGATGATTCAATCGACCAAAGTTGTAGATGAAAGTGAAGATGCCCCTATTATTCTCCAAAAAATGAATCAAGAAGGAAGGAAGAACCCAAGTCATCAACCCTTTTTCATATCCTTGGTGGTTGGTCACATATTATTGCATAATATGTTTGATTTTGGATCCTCCATCAATGTAAAGTATCTTAGTGTGATTAATAATTTGGGATTGAAAACCACAAGACCATATAGAAAAATGTGTGCATTGCATTCCATAGAAGTGAAGGTTTATGGATTAATCAAGGATCTTCTTGTGACTTTATCAGTTTATCAAGACATTTCTATGACTATGCATGTGGTTTTTATTGATGTTCTAGATTCTTGGGGAATGCTTTTGTCTCCTAAGTGGGATTTTGACCTTGGAAATAACATCCAAATGAACCTATATTATGATACAATTCCCACTTGGGATAATATTTATGTGAATTTTCACCTAGAACAAATGAGAAAGTATCACGTAGAAGACCCTTAGATCCTATGAATGAATTGGTTTGCTATGAGGAAGACTTAGGATCTTATATTTTTCTTGAAATTGAGATAGCTACCCAAAAATATGTCAATATCACTTGGAAAATGAGTTTTGATGGAGCTAAGTATATAATAGGGGCCAGTGCATGAATTTTGTTCACATCCCCTCAAGGTGAAACCTTATGTTATGCCTTTCGCCTAGAATTTGAAGCAAGGAACAACATGGTTGAATTTTAAGCACTTTTTCTTGGATTGGATATGGCTAAGGATATGGGAATTAAAATTATGAAGATAGGGGTGACTCTGATCTAGTGACCCTACAAGTTAAGAATCGATTTGCATGCAAGAACAATCGATTGAAAAGGTATACAGATGTTGTGTGTGATTCCATGGAATTGTTTGATGCATTGTCTTTAGAAGTGGAACTTAGAATGTTTAATGAGAAAGATGATGATTTTGTTGTATACGCCTAGACTCTTCAACCATGTAAATATTTGTTGGAAGGTGGGAAGTTATATATCATATTAAGACCTTATGTTCTCAACAACATTGAGCATTGGCAGGTTTTTGACAATTCAAATCCCCAAATCATAATATTTATGTAGAACCTGCAAGATTTTGTTGAAAATGAGATTGATTGGAGAGAAGAAGAAACAAAATATCAAGAGAAAATAAAGTACAATAAGATTCTCGTTGGTCTCGTTCTTTTGGAAAAAGAATTTGACAAACATGACATGTACAAGGAAAAGAAAGAGATGGTCAAGCCTAATGGGTACATGGAAGTTAATATCGGTTCCCTAGAAAGTCCTAAGATTGTAAAAATTGGTGAAGGAACTTTAAGCGAAGAAAGAAGGGAAATTGATAATTTGATTAGAGAATATAGAGATGTCTTCACTTGGTCTTATGATGACTTGAAATCTTATAATGGAGACATCATCCGACATACGATACAGTTAAAGGAAGGAGCCAAACCTTTTCGAAAAAAGTTGAGACAAATCAACCCAAATTCGGCTCTCCTCATTCAAAAGGAATTACAAAAGTTACTTGAAGCTAATATAATCAAACCTACAAGGCATTCAAATTGGGTCTCCAACCTTATGGTGGTAAGGAAGAAGATAGGTGAGATAAGACTATGTGTTGATTTCAAGAATTTGAATGTGTTATTAGAGAAGGATAATTATCTATTTCCTAACATGGAGCATTTACCAAGTATGGGTGAATGAAGATGATAGACAAAAGATTTCTTTTACCACATGTTGGGGAAATTTTGGGTATTTAAGGTTGTCTTGTGGCTTACTCAATGCAGGAGCTACATTTCAGAGAGCCATTGATTATGTATTCAGAAATATTATGGGAAAAATAATTGAGATGATCTCAACATGTTTTCAAAGGAAATACACTCTCATGTTGGACACCTTAGGCATATATTTGAGAGGTGTTGCAAGTATGGAATATAATTGAACCCAAAGATATCAATATTTGGGGTTCTTGAAGGAAAGATACCTGGTCACGTTATTTCAAAGGATGGGGTAAAGGTAGACCCTAGAAGGATTAAATGTATCAAGGAAATCCCTTTACCCCAAAGAAAAAAATATTTTCAATCATTTTTCGGCAAGATCAATTTTATCCAAAGATTTATCCCAAATTTTTCCAAAATAACTAAGTCATTAACCAAGTTGCTTAAGAAATATGTAGAGTTCAAATGTGTTGAATATGGAAATTCATCTTTTGAATCTATCAAGCAAGCCATTATGAAATCCCCTGTGTTAGTAAGTCCAGATTATTCAAAGGATTTCCAAGTTTTCTCTTTTTCCTTTGAAGATACCATCACAGGTGTGTTTCTATAGAAGAATGATTAAAGTAAATATAAATCTACATCATTTATGATTAAACCTCTTATATATGATTAATCAAAGAATTACACTATGGAGAATCAAACATTCACACTTGTTAAGTCACCAAAGAATTTCATGACCTATGTGGGTTACTCAAAGATAATTTCCTACATTCCCCACTCTGTAGCAAAATATATTTTGGATCAACAAGATTTGTTGGGTCATTTGCAAGTGGGTGTCTAAGGTTCAAGAATATGATTTAGAAATTAAACCCACAAAGTTTCTCAAGGAAAAAGGATTATCCCAGATGATGGTAGAAGGAAATGAATTTTCCCTTGGAATGAAAGAAGAATAATCCTTTATGATCTCAATCGTATTAGAAGAATTGGAACATCATGATTAGTATTTGGACATCATTTATTACCTTAAGAATATTACAAGTCTAAATCATATAATAGATCATAAACAAAGAGTGTTGATATTAAAGGCCTCCAAAAAAATTTCATCAACCAAGCCCTTGGATGGAGAAATCTAGATGGATTGATTCTCAAACGAGTAGACCCCGAAGAATATAAAAACTTGATGGATGAATTTCATAAGGGGATATATGGTGGACATCAAGATGCAAGAACCACTACCCACAAGATCCTAAGAGGTGATTATTATAGGCCGACTATATTTTCAGATGTCCACAAGTTTGTAAGATCATGTTAGCCTTGTCAACACTTCACAAGAAAGAAGAATCTATTTTCTCTCCCTTTGCATCCAGTTATAGTAGAAGTGCCCTTCCAATAATGGGGCCTTGATTTTATAGGATATCTTAAAGATAATTCCAACAATGTTTATAAATGGATTCTCATGGTCGTTGATTACTTCACGAAGTAGGTTGAATCCATACCAACCAAGAGGGCCACATATAAGATTGTCATGGAATTTTTGGAAGAAAATATCATCACTCATTTCAGAGTTCCAACAAAGATCATCGTCGATAATGACAAAGATTTCAATTCTTTAGAGTTGTTAATCTTTTGTTTTGACTACGACATTGTCCTATCCCACTCCTCCAACTATTACCCTCAAGGAGATGGTCTTGTTGAGAAAAGTAATAACAATTTGATGACCATTATTAAGAAGACCATGGGGGACAACAAGAAAAATTGGGATAGCAAGTTAAAGTATTATCTATGGGCTGATATAACTAAGAAAGATTCCATTGGAAAGAGCCCATTTCAGTTAGTTTATGGGATTGAAGTAATTTTTCCATTGCACCTTAAGATCGTGGTTTACAAGATGATGTAATAGTTCTCCTCTGATCAAGATGAAGTGCAAAAAAAAATCAAATACGTGCCTTTGATCACATAGTAAGGAGTCAGGAAACGATACAGACAAAATTTGACAAGGCTCACTCAAGAAGATTTCGGAAAGGTGATATTGTTCTCATGTGAAACAAAATAAGTAAAATGGCAGGTAAACATGGTAAGTTTGAATATTTTGCAGGTAATTATTCTTTCTATCATAGTCATATGGATGGTCAATGATTTCATTTTCCCGATAATGGGAAAGTTTTGAAGATGGTATATCAAGGTAATATATGATACCATGGGGCATCCTTGTGTGATATTAAGTTTATTATCCTTTCTTACTTGTGTGTTTCATTTTATTGATTTCTACATTTTCATTTTGTTTTAGAATAAAAGTAAGATGTTGCTTACATGTACATATTTTTCTCTAAGATGTGGTACTATTAACATGTGCTTGGACATATTTCACTTACACGTGGATTTATTTTTCTCTTAGAGAAGGGGAAAAGACACTTGTGTCTTCACCCTATTCCATATTTGACATCCATTGGTTGAGATTAATGTTTCAGGTCTACAAGTTTTGCAGATTCTGGAGTTCTCATGCACTCTAGAGATGCATACATGTTCCCGAGTTGGAGCCAACTATTATACCTCAGATTAACTTCAGTGTACCCTACATTTATTATCTATATGTGACCCATCATATGATAAAATTATGTGCCTCATTATATCATGATGAGCCAAAAGTGTGATTTTATTTGTATTCATGTATTGTATTGGGCCATGCTTAGATGTTCTATGTATTGGTGGGGGTCCTATGTAGTATCTCTAGACCCCTTGTGGTCGGTCATGACCCATCCATTTAGTCCCCATTTCAATATTAGAATTGCTCTTATGGATCCAGACGACTAGCCATTGATGTTGGTAACTCTTCATCATGTCGGTCATTTATGATCTGGGTGGATATGCAACCATCTTGGGGTGGATCTACTGGGACACATGATCTAAGGGAGATACTATTCTCTCTCACTCCTTTGTATATGATGTAAACGTGTTTCTCTTAATTGTAAAGGTTGTCACACTTATGTATATCACACTTATTTTATGCCTAAGCATGAATCCCTATCTTATGTATTTGTCACACTTTGGCCATCTATTATCAGAGATGATTATGTAGATGCTAACTCAGTTTCACATTTCTCGAGGTAGTACATGTATCCCAAGGCACATGTCGATCCTTCAAGGAACATAGGGGATATTTATACATGCATGGACATCCTCTACACATGCCACATTGAATATTCCAAAATTCCCTCTCATTTCATCACTTTTTGAGCATCCTATCACTTGAATAGAGGATTGACCCACATATGTGGACATTATAACAGTCGTGGGGTATTTTTGTGAGTTGATTTGACTTGGAGGGTCACTTCCCATGCCTTATGGAGGATATTTGCTTGAGATGAGGACGTGGTCACACCTTGGAGGCATATTTTGAGCATTCCTGAGCACATTTAGAGGAGTCATCCACTTCTTGGGGTATTATTCACCCTTTCTGAGAGGTCGTTCCACATTATGAGGCTAGACATTCCTTGCATAGGATGATTCTATACCACGATTTAAGGGTATACTACACATATTCCTTGTAATGTTGAGCTACTTGAGCAAGTCGACCCCTCTTCTATGGGATGACCCCCCTTCTCATTAGGGTTTTATGTACATGTGCCATGTTTTACGTTTTTTTTACTTAGTCTCCTTGTTTGTGTGGATGGCAAGTCACTTTTATTAAGTATCCTAGGCTAATTTTAGGGAGATAGAAAATAATAAAGAATGAGAAGGATGTAGAAGTCTCATCTATAAATATAGGCTCTTCTCTCATTCCAATTGGTTGTTGGGTTTGGACATTTGAGAATACAATTAATTGAATATCTACCCATTGGAGGTTTTGGTGTCAATTCTTGGAGCTCTCCCTTTCTTGGTTATTTTCTTGGTGCATTAAAGATTAGTTATGATGATTCAAAACTTCTACTAGATTTCAATATCAATACATTTGAAGGGTTACTATACCACTCGAAGAGGAGATGTTTTAGGGTTTGTTCCTTCCTTGTTATCTTGTTAGCTTGGGTAAGTGCTTAATCCATTGATTTGTTTTTCCTCTTGATTATTTGGCAAGGTTTTTAAATATTTTGTTCAAGTTATAATTGATCTCATTGGTGAACATTGTTTCCCTTGAGGAATCCCTTCTTGTAGGGCCTTGGTACTCTTAGCATATATTGATTAGGTTAGATATTATTCTACCCTTAGGGTTCTAATCTCTTACCCTAATCATTAATATAGAAGTTAGCAATTCTTAGAGGGGAATATATCTTGACCCCATAAGCCCTTATTGGTGAAAAAGTACTAGTCTTCTCCCAACAACCAACCAAAAAAAAACTAAAATTCATTTTTTTTTATTTGTTTAGAAGGAAATTTGATGGTAAAAAATCACATAGAAATTTTTATTTAGATTTATTTCATTGTCTAGTGTAAAGTTAATGGTTCATTTCATTTCCTAAACAAATTTATTCAAGGTTTCATGCTTAATTGTTAATATCTAACCCTAAGGAGGCAAATCGACCCTATAGGATTGAGCTTCAAGGTTTTATCTAACATTTTGTGGGATGATTTAAGGTATTTCTCAAATCTAGAAATTAAATTGCAGTAATAAAAATCAGAATTGGTGAAACCATAAGATTAGATTTCGGTGCTTCAAAGTGTATTCTTACTCATAGCTAGCCTCTATTTCATTCCTAGATTATTTATACAAGTTTGTATTATAGATGTAGTGGTGAATTTGACCTCTAAATTTCTTATAATTTTTTATCATTTACTTAGAGATTTATTTGGTGGATTTCAAGTGCTAACTTGTAAAACCCTAGGGGGATTCACCATCTATTTTACGAGTTATTTCTTAGTTAATGGTTATACATCTTTAGAACTTGTTTCTAACAGTTGTTGGGTTTTTGTTGCACATAATATATTTTCCCAAATGGAGACATCCAAGATGTCTTGCTCTCTAGTGCATGATATCTCTCTTGGATGATCTTTTTCATGCTCTAAATTTGAAATTTCTACATTTTGTTATCATGAAACCGATTTAGAAGGGGAAGGAAATCCCTAAGCTTGGCATTTCTTAGCATTCAATCAATTGGTAATCACAAGAACACATTGCACCATTGATTTATGCTAATTGTCTTCACTCTTTATGCCCTAAGTAGCTTAAAAGTGGTTCTAACCTATTTGAAGTTTTATTTGTTGAGTGATAGATATAAATAAAAATATAAAGTTGTTAATGTTGTTCATCTCACATATCAGATTTGGAACACACATCAACTAGCTCCTAACCTTCTCTTTCTAGTGGATATACCTATTGATTATTGCTAGTATTCCTAGTGGTTTATCTTTAAATAATTTAATCACTTATTGGAATATGCGTGCATGGTATTGTTGTTGTTGGTGGTGGTGGTGGTGGTGGGGTGTGTGTGTGTGTGTTGTGGATCCATTAAAGTAAATCATAAGCTTTCATGGTCATAATTCACTTGAAGAGGTTTACTTAATCAAATAGGGATATCCCCCATGGCTTCTAGAAGTTGGCCTAAACTGAAGGAGAAAGTGAAATAAGGTGACAATGGCGCACTTCCCATTTTTTCCCCCAATTAGAACCTATGTTGGGACTTTTCACAAGGGTGATATTTCAAGCAGTAACATTTGGTATACTCAATTTTTAAATTTCATTGTTGTTAACATGGTCGGAGACCAAACATCAACCTGGGACAACTTGAATTTTCAAAAACTTTTATTTATTGTTGTTATTAGGACCTTTCAAAAATTTTCATCGGATCATCGTAGTGGAAATGGTGTAGACCTCCTGCCCTTAGGTTGAGATCCATGCAGGATCTTCTCTAAACCTTGACAAGGGTTAACAAAACTCCTTGTTTAATCCCACAAAGGATTCAAGTCTCGCACATTAGGCACTCTGAATGCAATGCCACAGCTCTTGGCAATAGCCAAAACATGAAATTTCAAATGGGCTTAAGGTGGTGTAAGCCCCCTCTTCAACCCCTTTTCCGATATGACCACAACCAAGCCTTAACGCAAGCACCTTTCACAATTCACGACTTCACGAGTCAGAGTGTTGAGATTCCATGCTCTTCCCTTGTGAATCCCCAAAACACGATAAGTCAATTCAATGTGGACTCTGCCAAAGCAATGCATACACACCACTTGTCTGATCCGCTTTACTCTACTTACGCGGTGAGCTCTTGCCACCTGTCCAAACGGATTTTTCAGATTTCGCAACTCGAGCGAACAGCCAACAGTCGTTCCTCTTCCTCTATGGATCCCCGACTCTGAAATCATGCCTTCGACGAGATCGATGGCTGTGTGCCTCCCTCGATCCAACGTTCCTGGCTGTATCGGGATTTCACAACCCGAGAGTTCGCAACTCTCGAGTCCAACCTTGAACTACTCCACTTCCCGATCCCTGATATAGCGAATTCACATACGAGATCAATGGTCCTTGTTGATCTGAATCTAACAGTCACTACTCCTCCTGAGCTTATGGGTGTTGAAAGACACTCAGTCTTAATCTTTCCATTGTTCCACAAGATCCAATGGCTAACGGAACTTCGACACTTCTCCTTGAAGCGATTCCACCATTCGTTTCAACTTCTCTAGGACTTTTGCCAAATGACTTAGCGTCCTTCCTCCTGAACTTGACTTCTGTGAGACGATTTCGACCTCCTTCTTTATTCGAACCCTTCGAAGGTTCTATCCCTTTTGAGCTTTCGCTTACGAATCCAAGGCTTCCAAAAGGGTTCCTGCACGCACTCCTTGCAGAAAAATTTCAAATAACCTCTGGTTATTTGGGTCTTCGACTCTGTGCACTCTTTGCAACAGAAAATTCTTCAACTCCTCTATGAGTTTGAGAGAATTTGTTCCCTCTCCCAGTCTTCACACACTTTGCACAACTCTGTGCTCTACTAGCACTCTTTCCTGTAAAGACACGATTTGAATCTCCCCTGAGAATTCTGAGATGAAACTCAGAGCCTGGTCGACGCACTCCTTGCGGAACCTCCACTGCACTCTTTTCAGCAGTTCTCAGAAATAGAAACAACCGAACCTCATTCTCCCCTTATCCAGAATTCAAGCACTCAACATAGAATTCTAGAGCATACACACACACACAATTCATTGAAATAAAATGCACACAGAGAATTCAAACAAGCCTGCAACATACCATTTAATAGGTGGTTCCAACAACCATAACAAACACATAGATTGGAATCAAAGACTTTCTTGTATTAATTCCAGTGCTCCTGTACATGGTGAATAACAACTAAAAATGCATAAAATTCTCTGTTCTCCTCTGTGCAACTCTACAGCTTACGAATTCTGAATAATGTTTTAATTATACAAGGTGAGGGTGTCTATCATCCGTTTTCCCTCCTAAGCTCCTAAAACTATCTAATCTATTAAATTAAATCTACCTACTTGCATTAAACACACATAAATGCCTATTACATCCAATGGATAGGAACATACGCTCCAAAATCAGTTTGGATCTTCAATACATAAATGCTAACGCACTTTCCTCCCATCCATTACATTAATGTTTCAGATTTTTAAATTCACAATGTTTTCACAAAAATGTATTTAATTTCATCTGTGCATCCAGTTGTCTCCTTGGTTTTAGGCACGCACTTGGGCTTTATACGATGCTCCTGCATCATACTCCCTCGCTTGAAAATTTTCATGAACTCATGTTCATGAGCTCTTGCACAGTCTGTCCATGTCTTCGAATCTCTGCTTCATTCTCCCAGCTGTCATCTTCAATTGGATTTCCTTTCCACTTGACCAAGTATTCAAAATACTCTTTTCTCCTGGTCTTTCTACTAATCCTCTTGTCAACTATGCTTTCTATCTGTAGCTTTTTAGCTACAGGCATTTGTCTTGTCCATTGAATCTTTTCTTGTTCATCATCTGCTCCTACTTCTTCATCTCTGTAAGGGTACAAATCCACAACATTGAATATGGGTGAGATTCCGACCCCATCGGGTAATTCAATCTCATACGCATTTGCCCCAAATTTTCTTATGATCTTGCACGGTCCAATTTTCTTCATCTTCAACTTCTTGTATGTTCCCCTTGGGAACCTTTCCTTCCTCAAATGCGCAAGAATAAAATCACCAACTTCAAATTGAAGTTCTCGCCTATGTTGATCTGCTCTATGCTTGTACTCTTGACTTGAACTCTGCAATCGCTCCTTGATTCTGCTATGAAGATCCTTCATTCCTTCTGCAAAGTCCTCTGCACTAGCACTCATGAATTCAGCTTGTTTTGAATCTTTCAATTCAGAGACTCCCCTTGGATGCATTCCATATACAATTTGGAATGGACTCTGCTCTGTGCTTCTATTGAGTGAATCATTATAAGCAAATTCCGCTTATGGCAGACTGTTATCCCATTGACTATTGTGTTCAGTCACTAAGCTCCTTAACAAATCTCCCAAGCTCATGTTCACGACCTCTTTATGTCCATCTGTTTGAGGATGATACGCTGAGCTAAAAGACAAGTTTGTCCCCGACTTCTTCCACAAGGTCCTCTAGAAATTTCCTACGAATTTGGTATCTCGATCAGAAACGATACTCCTTGGCAAGCTGTGAATTCTAACGACTTCCTTGAAAAACAGGTTCGCAATATGAGTTGTGTCACTGGTTTTCTGGCATGGTATGAAATGTGGCATATTTGAAAATCTGTCTACCACTACAAAGATTGAATCATATCCCCTTTATTTCCTTGGTATTCCTAATACAAAATCCATGCTTACTGTGTCCCACGGCCTTTCAGGTATGGGTAATGGCTGGTATAACCCTGCGTTCTACCTTTTTCCCTTCATGTGCTGACAAATTATGCACCTATCCACAAATTTCTTCACATCTGTCCTCATCCCTAGCCATTAATATGAGCCATTCAACTTTGAGAATGTTTTGTCATGATCGAAGTGTCCAACCAATCCTTCACTATGCTTTTCCTTTAGCAAATTCTCCCTCATGGAGCATTTCGAAATACATAGCTGATTTCCTCTGAACAATAGTCCATCCTGGATCATGCACTCTGTCCATTATCTTTTGTCCTTGAGAATTGGATTTTTAGACGCCTCATATGCCTCTTTGAAATCTGGATCATCCTCATACATTTCTTTGAGGTTATCAAAACCCAAAGTCTTAACTCTAAATTCCTGCATAAGCAAACATTTCCTACTCAAAGCGTCAACAAATTTGTTAGCAGTTCCAGAAATATGCTTAATCACAAAAGTAAAATTATGCATGTATATAACCCATTTAGCATGTTTTTGGTTCAACTTCTCCTATCGAGTCACGAATTGCAAAGCATGATTATCTTTGTACAAAACAAACTCTTTTGGAACCAAATAGTGCCTCCATTTCTTCAGCGTTTGTATGCCCACGTAGAATTCTTTGTCATGCGTGGAGTACTTAATCTTTGCTTCATTCAGTTTTTCACTGAAATACGCGACCAGCCTGTTGTCTTGGCTTAAGACCATTCCAATGGAAAATCCACTCGTGTCACACCTAACCTGGAATGTCTTGCTGAAATCTGGCAAAACCAGAATGGGTTGCTCAGTGATCTTTTTCTTCAGCAGGTTGAAGCTCTTCTCTGCTTCCTCCATCCAGTGAAAAGACTTATGTCTTTTCTTCATCGTATCCATCATCGGTGCGCTAATTCCACTGAATTTTCGGATGAATTTCCTGTAGAAGCTAGCCAAACCATGGAAGCTTCGAACTTCAAACACGCTCTTCGGTGATGGCCAATCCTTAATTGCCTTTATCTTTTCCGGATCCATTTTCAATTCATTTGCAAAGATAACAAAACCCAAATAAATGAGTTATGTCCTCATAAATGACGATTTCTTCATGTTGATCAGCAATTTCTCCTGTTGTAACCTTCTCATTACTACAACTAAATGCTTCAAATGCTCTGCTTCAGTTTTGCTGAAAATTAATATATCATCAAGATATACAATGGTAGATTTCCTAATGAAATCCTTCAGGACTTTGTTCATCAACCTCATGAAAGTACTGGGCGCATTCGTCAAGCCAAATGGCATGACAAGCCATTCATAAATCCCTTCATTCGTCTTGAATGTTGTCTTCCATTCATCACCTTCTCTCATTCTAATCTGATGATATCTACTTTTCAAATCAATCTTTGAAAAAAAAATTGCTCCACTCAAGAAATCCATCAAGTCATCCATCCTTGGCAATGGGAACCTGTACCTGATGGTAATTTTGTTGATTGCCCTTGAGTCTGTACACATTCTCTAGCCACCGTCCTTCCTTGGGTTGAGCACTGTTGGAACAGTGCATGGACTCAAGCTCTCTCGAATCAATCCTTTGTCCATTAAGTCCTGGACCTATCTCTTAACTTCTCCATTCTCCTGCAGTGTCAACCTATAAGATGCTTTTTTCAACAAACTGGCTCCAGGTATAAGATCAATATGATGACTTATACTCCTGACAGGTGGAAACGAACAAGTTAGTTCATCCACTACTAGATCAGCAAATTCTTCCAACAACTCCTGGATTTCTTCTGGTAAATCATCTATCCTAGTGTTGTTCAAAACAATTCTGTGCTTCCTAACCAAAATGAATTGTGTGTCTTCCTTCTTCTTGACTTCTTTAAGAAGTTCCTTCCCACTCATGAGAAGTACAGTGTTTTTCACCTCTAGTTTCACTTATTTGTCCTTAATTGGCAGCAACATGTGCGTCCTACCACTTTTCTCCATATTGTATGTGTTCTTTCTTCCATCATGCACCACATTTCTGTCATATTGCCACGATCTACCCAGCAATAGATGACAAACATCCATGGGAATGACATCACATAATACCTCATCTTTATATCCTCTTATTTTAAATTCAAATAAACATTGTTTAGTGACATTTACCTGATGTCCTTTTTGTAGCCACGAAACTTTGTATGGGCTTGGATACGCAACAGTCTCCAGCTCCAGCTTTTCTACCATTTCCGTGGATACAAGATTATATGTGCTACCGTTGTCCACTATGACCTTGCATACCTTGTCTTTGGTTTTGCAAGCAGTCTGAAACAGACTATTTCTTTGGGATGGGTTCTTTGGCTCCTTCTCTGGATTCAAGAGAACTTTCTGCATCATCAAACATCTTCTGCCCTCAACATCCTTTGCCTCAACATTCCGTCCTTGAGCTTCGGAAATGTGAGTTTCACCACCATGTTTCTTCCTATCTGGACACTCATAGGATTTATGTCTGATTTTTCCATAGACAAAGCATTTCACTTCACCTCCTCTGGCTCTTCCTCTTCCTCTGGCTCGAGGAAAAGTATTTATGTCAGCATACTGCCTCCCCTGTGAGATTCCTCCTCTCTCAAATTGAGTTTGACTTTTATTCCCCTCTTCTTTAGGTTTCTGAGTTTTGTCCTGGGAAATTGTCTTGCCTCTGCTCTGACTTCTGCCTCGGCCTCTTTGACCTTTCTTTCGGCTCAGCTTCTCTTCAGCTTTCAGAGCCATCTAATAAGCATCTTCTATGGTTCGAATGGTCATTAGGCTCATCTCATCCCAAATGTCATATAGTAGACCATTCATATACCTGGAAACTTTCTCATCATCTCTTTCCCGGTGAACTGCTCTGATGTTTATCCTATAGAACTCTTCAATGTATTCTTTCACTGACATCAACTTCTGTCTCAAATTTTGCATCCTCTAAAACAGATTTATTTGACAATCCCTGGGTATAAACTTGGCTTTCATTTTTGCAACCATTATATCCCAACTCTTGATTTTCTGCTTGCCTTTGCAACGTCTGTCAGCCTACATTTCATCCCACCACAATGTTGCATGCCCTTTAAGTCTAGTAACGACATGTTTGACTTTCTTGTCTTCCTCGACATCCCCATAGTCGAAGTGTTTGTCTAGAGATCTAATCCAGTCTAGAAGCGCTTCAACGTCTAGGTTGTCATCGTACATTGGAATGTCCATTTTTTCCCTAGCACCTATCCTTGCAATAACCCTGAATAGGCGTTCTTCTGCAGCATCTTTGACTTCAACTTATTCTCCTTCGTTTCCAGCTTCATTTTCACTTTCAGCTTCGTTGATATCCCCAGCGTCAATTGTTTGCCTCTGTGTTGTCTCCATAGCATCAAGTCTGGCACGTAATTCATGCATTTCTCTTTCCACTGCTAGATTAGGTATGGGCCTTTCTCTTCTTCTCGGCAGCATGGCTGTAAAATTCTTCTTCTCCCTCTGTTGTAGAAAGCAAAGAATTTTTTATGGGCTCTGATACCACAACTGGTTCAGACCTCCTGCCCTCAGGCCGAGATCCGCGTAGGATCTTCTTTAAACCTAAACAAGGGTTAACAGACCTCCTTGTTTAAGCCCGCAAAGGATTCGGGTCTCGCCCGTTGGGCACTCCGAATGCAATTCCACAGCTCTTGGCAATAGCCGAAACACGAAATTTCGAATGGGCTTAAGGTGTAAGCCCCCTCTTCATCCTCTTTTCTGATATGACCACAGCCAATCCTTAACGCAAGCACCTTTCACAATTCATGACTTCATGAGTCAGAGTGTCGAGCTTCCGTGCTCTTCCTTTGAAAATCCCCGAAACGCGATAAGTCAATGCTATGTGGACTCTGCCAAAGCGACGCGTATACGCCACTTGTCTCCTTCGCTTTACTCTACTTACGGGGTGAGCTCTTGCCACCTGTCCACACGAATTTTCTGGCTTTTGCAACTCGAGTGAAAAACCAACATCTGTTCCTCTTCCTCTATGGATCCCCGACTCTGAAATCGTGCCTTCGACGAGATCGACGACTGTGTGCCTCCCTCGATCCAACGGTCCTAGCTGTATCGAGATTTCGCAACCCAGGAGTTCGTAACTCTCAATTCCAACCTTGAACTACTCCACTTCTCGATCCCCGATATAGCGAATTCACATATGAGATCAACGATCCTTGTTGATCTAAATCTAACGATCACTAGTCCTTCTGAGCTTAAGGGTGTTGAAAGACACTCAGTCTTAATCCTTCCATTGTTCCACAAGATCCAATGGCTAACAAAACTTCGGCACTTCTCCTTGAAGCGATTCCACCGTCCATTTCAACTTCTCTAGGACTTCTGCCAAATGACTTGGCGTCCTTCCTCCTGAACTTGACTTCTGTGAGACGATTTCGACCTGCATCTTTATTCGAACCCTTCGAAGGTTCTATCCCTTCTGATCTTTCTCTTACGAATCCAAGGCTTCCAAAAGGGTTCCTACACGCACTCCTTGCGGAAAAATTTCAAATAACCTCTGGTTATTTGGGTCTTTGGCTTTGTGCACTCTTTGCAATAGAGAATTATTCAACTCCTCTGTGATTTTGAGAGAATTTGTTCCCTCTCCCAGCCTGCGCACACTTTCCACGGCTCTGTGCTTTGCTAGCACTCTTTCCTGTAAAGACACGATTTGACTCTCCCCTGATAGTTCTGAGATGAAACTCAGAGCCTGGTTGACGCACTCCTTGCGGACCCTCCATTGCACTCTTTGCAGGAGTTCTCAGAAAGAGAAACAATTGAACCTCATTCTCCCCTTATCCAGAATTCAAGCACTCAACATAGAATTCTAGAGCATACACACACACATTTCATTGAAATAAAATGCACACAAAGAATGCAAACAAGCCTGCAACATACCATTTAACAGGTGGTTCCAACAACCATAACAAACACATAGATTGGAATCAAAGTCTTTCTTCTATTAATTCCAGTGTTCCTGTACATAGCGAATAACAACTAAAAATGCATAAAATTCTTTGTTCTCCTCTGTGCAGCTCTATGGCTTATGAATTCTGAATAATATTTTAATGATAGAAGGTGAGGGTGTCTATCATCCGTTTTCCCTCCTAAGCTCCTAAAACTATCTAATCTATTAAATTAAATCTACCTACTTGCATTAAACACACATAAATGCCTATTACATCCGGCGGATAGGAACATACACTCCAAAATCAGTTTGGATCTTCAATACATAAATGCTAATGCACTTTCCTCCCATCCATTACATTAATGTTTCAGATTTTGAAATTCACAACGTTTTCACAAAAATGTATTTAATTTCATCTGCGCGTCCAACTGTCTCCTTGATTTTAGGCACGCACTTGGGCTTTATACGATGCTCCTGCATCAGGAAACATCCTTGGAAGACTCCATGGAAAAAAAAATTGAAGAGGGTTAGGCATCATTGCCTTTTCTTTCAAGTGTTATGCGACTTCAGCCATAGAACACCAAAGTTTTGTTGGTGTTATTTTTAATGATTCTCGAAGAGTCTTATTTCAAATTGGGCTCAAGGAACATCCTTTCAAAATGGTTGATGAGAATTATTTTAAAATTGGCCAACAATGTTATCACAAAGTAGCCCAATGATCATTATTTTGAATTGGCCTGATGTGAGATCTTTTAAAATGGATTGAAGCCTTATTTCTAATCAGTTTGAAGAGCCCTTTTGAGAAAATCTCGATGAATTGTTATTTCGAAGAGAATGAATGAACCTTTACTTTCAAGTGGGTTGTGAGGTGATATTACAAAGTGGGCTAGAAATTATGTTTTTGAATGGGTCGTGAGGTGTTATTTCAAAATGGCTTGACGACATTGTTTTAGATTTTTCCAATGGTTGTTATTTCAAAGATGGGTGGCAAGAGTTATTTTGAAGTGGCTTGATGGGATTATTTCGAAATGGCTCAATGTGTCTATTTTGGAATGGCCTGATGGGCCTTCTTTCAAAATGGCTCGATGGGTCTTGTCTCAAACTTACTCGATGGAGGTTATTTTGAAATGACCTAATGGCATTGCTTCAAAAGATCTGATGTAAGTAGGTATTGGTGTTACATGTAGTCATTGATCCATGTAACAAAGACATAATTAAGAGGAATCAAGCACCAAATCCAGGGGGATCTTAGTTGGTGAAAATGACAAAAATTAGTGGGTTATCAATGGAAATTGGGAAAAATCAATTAAGGACTTACAAGAATAAAAAAAAACAAGGGTGTTTCATCCCAACAAATCTGGTAAATAAAACTAAAATCTACACTATGAAGGTTAAATTACTTTAGATTCCAGAATCTTTAGTTACTGATTTTCTGCTAATGCATGAAATAGATAAAATGCAGAAAATAGAGAACAGAAAAATAGAATCACACACCATCCACAAAATAACACAAATATTTTATCTGGGAAACCCTTACGGGAGAAAAACCAGCTAGAAGGTGAGGATGTTATGCCTCTATTTTCTCCGGTATGGAGTTGATGCAAGTAAAAAGGAGAAGGCACTGTCTATGGAGTTACCTTAGACTTGTGGCCTATTAGGCTTATATAGAACATTAAACCCCTCTGTTATGTTCTCTAATTTCCCACTCCCACTCGTTATGCTCTGCTATGGAACAAAATACAATAACATAGAATGGAACCTCTTCTCCTCCTAGTGGCTCGGTATTTAACATAGCTCGATAGTCATATAGGGGTAGGTTTTGACTTCCTCAACCCTCAATTGTGATAGGTTTTTGGACCTTATAGAATATTTTTGAAATCACATACATGGCTAGCCCCATATGCATGAGTAATGGGGGCTGACATGGCATCCTCTCGTGCCATGGTGGTCAACATGGTAGGTCAACTTACTGAAGGCATAAATTTTTCATATGAGCTCTAATTGACGTGATGTTTACATTGTTGGAAATGTATCAATGTGTATAATAGTGTCACGATATCCTAGCTACGGTTGGAAAAGTTTTGACCCTAACAAATTTCATTTGATGCCTCAAAATGGCTTCAAAAGGTTTCAAACCCCAATTTTCCAAATTAGGACCTGCCATAAAAATGACTCTGCAAGTTGATTCCTCCTATTTTTTCAGCCACTCTAAAAGCAGCAAGATAGATGAAAAATAATATAACTATCCAATCTGGATCATAATTGGTAGCTTTATGTTTTTGTTTTCTATATTATCTAATAGAATTATTGTTAGGCATAGATATTACAATTCAATATTGGCATTAAGGTTACTACAACAAATTTGAGGGGAATAGAGTATTAGCATTATTTTTAATGAGAAAATTGTCATCATAGAAGATGCATAACCCCTACGGTTACAAAGAAAATGTCATAGGTGAAATTCCGCATAGGTGGAAACTGGAGATATAGTTCAATGAATGTAGAAACCAAGAGACTCCTCTAGATATTTCAGAGACCATGAGGAGCTTGAGGGTGGGAATTCAAAGTTGTAGATCCGAAAATGAGAGGCTAAGTAAAGCCTAAGAAGAATGGAACCAACTTAATGCAGACATGTTTCAAAGTTTGACAAACATACAAAGTCAATTATCACATGGGCATAGCTATACTAATGTTGATGGTAGTAGGATTAACTTAAGAAGGCATTCTCGTTAGAGGTCCAATAGTACAATAAGAACCCTTGATATGGAACATACAAACCATCTACGTCTAAGTCCTAATATAGTGACTCATATATAGTTGAGTAATCCTTCAACAACCTAGAATCCTCTCCCAACAAGCATAAGAGGAATATGCATCTCATAGATAACTTGCAAGGATAATTTCATAAAGAAAAAACGCCTACATTTGATGGTGAGATTAAATATAGATAAGAAGTTAGGGATTGGATTCGTGGGATAAGAAAGGATTTCCAAGTTCATGACTATTCTAGGAATATGAAGGTTCGAGTTTCCATACAATTTAAATGACAAGAGCTTCCATTAAATTGGTGATCCCACCTCCAACAAGATAAATAATATCAATGGAAGGAAGATTGTGTGGAATAAGTTCAAGAAATATTTTCAACAAAAACTCTAATCATTACTATGAAGGTAAAATATGATTTTTTTCATGAGTTAGAATTGGGCCAAATGACCATGGAAGAGTATGTAAACAAATTCTTGGAACTATTAATATATGTCAAATATATCATAAATGAGAAGGTGAAAATTTAGTGCTTCTAAAGTGGATTGCCTCAATCCCACAAGGATAGAATTGAATTCGATGAACTCAGATCACTTGATAAGGCAATAAAAGAGGCCAAGAACTATATGAGTGGAACAAAGGAAAGCCATATTTCCAAAAGACATGGTAGGACAAGAGAGAATATGGAGCAGAGGAAGAAATGATTCAAGCCTTCTCACTTTAAAAACCAAATAGGAACCTTCAAGTAGAATCAACTAGCCCATAGTGGGAATAATCTAACTAAAATTTTGGGAAAGAGGCCAATGAAACCAATTCAATGTTGGGGTTGTGGATAATACCACATGGACATGGATTTCCCTCATCAAAAGGAAAAAATCAGGACTATTCACAACATCTAAGAGGCTACCACGGTGAATGATGCAATGTGAATCATTCCTCAAATTATGTTTCATTGGAATATTGTCATACAGATCACCTGTCAATTGTTGTTGAAGTGGAAGGTAAAATTTCTAGGCAACCTATATCCATTTTAATATATTTAGGATCTAGCCACAATCTTGTTACTCCTGAAATTGTTGAAAATTGTGCTCTTAAGAAATACAAACATATTTAGCAATGGCTAGTCTAGCGAGCCATTGGAACCAAGAGAAAGGTTAGTGAAATGGTGGAGAGTTGTCCATTAGAATCTAATGGACTCTTTTCATGAGAAAACTTGAATATTCTTCCACTTGGTTCTTACATGTCCTTATTAAAATGGTTTGGTTGGAAGCACACTAGGCTAAAATTGATTTCTACAATGAGACCTTTGATTACATTGATGAAGGTGGAAACTCAAGGAAAATAAGATGGATTCCAAGATCAAACTCTATCAAGGAAATTTCATCCTTGTAGTTGAAGAAATGTTTCAAAAAATTATGCCAATTGTACGCAACCCATGTATTCAAATCAATCAAAGACAAAGATCAAAAACTTGAATATTTTCTTGTATTGCAAGAGATCAGCAATGTATTTCTAGATGAAGTGATAAGGATTCCCCTAAAGAGGGAAATTGATTTCAATTGATCTTATACCTATAGATGCACCAGTTTCCAAGACTCCTTATAGGATGAGTACCCCAAAACCAACAAAAATGAAAATGCAACTGCAAGAGCCGATGGATAAAGGATATGTTCAATGAAGTGTGTTCCCTGGGAAACACTCATCTTGTTTGTGGAAAAAAAATGGATCTCTTAGGATGTG
>JASDQU011248748.1:25469-37122 GCA_032191745.1 Picea mariana
GTACTGTGCATTTTGTGTGATTGTTTATTTATCACTGCTCATTATTGGATAATAATTCTACATTGATATAACATTTGAAGAAAAAGGATTATAATTACGTTATTACTGATTCACCCCCCCTCTCAGTAATCCAACAGTCTACATAGGGCGTTGTAACTAGAACTCTAGATTCACTATTCATTCTATTGTTTACTACAATTTATTGCTTCTTACACTACCTTTTCAGATCCAACTGAACACCCTAAAATGTTTTTTTTATATTATGTACTTTTCAAAGCTAAATAGCCGCTTATTAGAATGATTTATGACTTGATTTTTTTTAGTTATTATTAAGAATAAATATTTCTAAAAGAAGTTGGTTATATAGATACCTTTTCTTATAGGTACATTCCAAGTGGGAAAAATTTAAGGGGCTAAATTTCACCTACGGGCTAATTTTCTGTCTTATTTTCAAAAAAAAAAAGGTCTTTGCCAATTTCAATTTTTTTCTAAAAACAGTTCACCCAAATTCTGTGGCATAAAATTATTTTACGTTAAAAATTGCCAAAATTTTATAGAAACTATATAAAATCCTTATAATTTTAAATATTTTTACAAAAAGATCGTCAAACAATTTATAGTTGGTATTCTAAGAATTAGTAAGATTCGTTGAGATTTTTATACTTTAAAATAAGTAGCATCCTACAAATTTCCCTTGATCCCTAGACCCATATCCATTCTTCACATTATTATCTTTGAGGATGCATTACATTTCTTGTTTTTAATGAGGCAATCACTCTAACATTGATTTGAGTGCTACTTATTTCATAGATGTTGTATTCATTCCATTCCTAAAGTGAGAGTCTAGCATTGATATGAGCATTACTTACTTCATACATGTTGCAATCAATTGCTTCATAAATTTAAAATTAAACTCACTTAAAAAGTTTAACACTGGAAATTCTTTTTTTTCTCGGGTATTTTAGGAATCTAAATACTATGTTATTATAATAATAATTAATTATGTAAATTAGTCTCAATGGTTATATTAATTAGTCTTGATGCCAGATGTGTGTACTCTCTCCTAAAGTTGGGAAGGTCACGAGTTCGACTCTCATGCTCCTTGTGGCTATGGTTTACCCTGCTTACTATTCATGAATCATGGAGAAGTATTCGGTGAATTTTTTGTGAAACTTTCTTTGGAGAAAAAAAAAACTAATACTTTAAATCCATCTAACTACAATTTTGAATAAAGCATATTTATTATAGTAACACATATTTAGTTTTTTGTAGTCCACGTTCATTAGTTAGTTTGTAGTCATACCTAGTTTGTAGCCATACCTCGTTTAAGTGTAATGTGTGGTCAATAGTTCTATTTCCATGGGATAGTTCTATTTCCATGGGATTATGTTATTTCCATGAGCAACATTTCAAGGACCCTAATGACATGAGTAGATGTATCTACTCTAGGTAAATGGGTCATTTTTTATATGGGCATGTATATAAGAATAATTTTGAACATGTTTGATATTCTTCAAGGACATAAGCTTACCTATGCAGTTGTTGTCAAGATTATAATGGGCATATGAGATATTGACATATAGTCAAGTATATTAATGACTATATTAATTATGTCTGGCATATAATTCTAAACTCTCCAATTTATAAACTTGTATAATGGAACATTGTCGTGTATTTACGTGCACTACTTATATATAGTATATCTTAATATTTTACTAGGTATCAAGATAAGTTTTCTAAATAAAATAATGAAATGAATTTTTCTATATCATAGTCAAAATTATATTTTTCACAAGCATACCATGTTATGTTAATTTTTTCTATATAGTGTTTTGAACTTATATGTAGTATATCTTAATATTTTAATAGTTATTAAGACAAGTTTTCTGGACAAAATAATGAAATGATTTTTTCTATATCATAGTCAAAATTGTACTTTTTCACAAACATACCATGTTATGTTAATTTTTTTTATATAGTGTTTTGAAAAGTTCAAATTGTCAATTATCTATCTTGCAAGCGGGTGCAATAGTTTTTATTTGTTGTACAATATAGATGATAGTATCACGTTAACCTACATGTGATATTTGGTTTTAATAAAATCAAATATAGGAGTATACTAGTACCCATGGCATGAAGCCATCTCATGCGTGTAAGTCCTTGAAAGCTTGAAAGCTAGCAATTAATGTTCACTCTTTTCATATTTATGAGATTGGGAGTGGATTGAGGAGATATTATGGAAATGTGTCTCTAGAATGTTTTATTTATGTTTGTATTATTACTATTATGTAGAAGTCGTGATTATTTTATGTTTTAAACAACACAAAAATGTGGTAAGATATGATGATGAAGTATAAAATCCATTGCTACAAATGAATGTATATTATGTATACCTCGATGAGATAGGAAATGGGGAATGAGTAGGAATTGCTTTGAGGTGGTATGAAATTTTTTTTTATCCTTTTTTTAACTATGGGTTTTTATATCTTCATATTTTTCTCTTTTACGATTTTATGTAAAAAAAAATGTGTTTTTTTTTAAAGTAAAAAAGATATTATGGATTTATATTCAGATAATACATAAAATTATAGTTGGAGGTATAGGGAATTTGTCAAAAAATGGAAACCAGACTTATCCCCCATATCAATAGGCATTCTGAAAATACAACACAGAGGCATAATAAAGAGTGTAACCATTTCGTCATACAATCGTTCCAGAACGACATTTGACCTACACAGAGTTATGATTTTTTATTCATGGAAAAGCTAGAGATTTCTAATAGCTTTGGAAATAGCCCAAAAAGAAAAAAAGAAAAAAATTCTAACATGACCACTAATCCTGGGGTAAAAACAACCTAGGGTCGTCACATCCCTCTAGAGTGTCTGGTTGCTTCACTCACTTGCCAAGAGACGCCTTGCATTCTTATTGGACTTCGATTGTTCCTCGTCCTCATCCACCTGAATGGGGTGCTCTAGGGAACCCACCAAACCCATTTTTTCCTCTGTCCAGCCATTCTAAGTGTCCTTGGAAGTCGAGGCTCGTTATTGGAAGTGGATGCCATACTAATCCTTGCAGAATAGCTCGAATGTTGCTTCCAAGACCCATATTGCATGACGGGTAGCATGAATTTCTGATTGTTGTTTGGCCATGGCTTGCGCCACGATTGTTTTTGTCATCCAGTAAACCTAATCTAGATGGAAGAATTTTTTGTCCCATATTCTTGATTGTCCTGGGTCTGGGACCCACTCATTTACAGACTACAGAATTTCCTCATCCGCAATGCTCTTCCTTTTTCTCAAGACTGCCTCTTGAACTTTCCGATCAACTCTTTTTCCTCTGTTGAACATGGGTTATAATACCTAGTTCTAACTTCTCTTTTGGACCTAGTTTCTCTACAATTGATAAAGGTTGGAAACTCTGTAGGTTGTATCCCCCCCACCCCCCTCTCACCGGATGGGGCTTTGGATTCCTCGGGGGAACGGACTTATTCCCAACCAAAGATTTTTGTCTGCCTTTTTCCATGTCTCGGAGCCGAAGACCGATACCGCTTCTCTTTATCTTACTAGAGAACCCATGGAGATAGGAGATTATAGCCTCTGCCCTCGTGAGATGGACACTTGAGTCCCTACTCTCAGAGCTCCCCCTTCAACAAACCCAACTATCCATACTCAAAGAGCCAGGGAAACTCAGAAAATAAATCGCGATGGCTTGGAGAAGAATAGCCATCCTCCTCTTATAGCCAGAGATTTTGGTTTGTTGAGAATAAATCTCATCCTTTCTCCACTTTCATTGATTATTTCTCAAACTAGACCAAATCACTTGGGATGTGGACTTATCATGCATGTTCATTATTAGAATGGTTGAGGTAGAGTAAGATGACCTCATCATGCTACCACCAGTCTGAAGTGAAACCTCCTTTGGCTCATGCTATCGATTTTCTATTAAATATCCCCCCATTTTCCGATAATAACTGAAAGGTGAGCATACTACTCCACCTTCCATCGAACCAACTTTCATTTGGATTCCTGGAGAATCCTATTTTCTCATAGAGGCACCTGGGCCTCTAACATCCCCACTCATTGTATGCTTGGATCCCCACATGTCCTCTCATGTTGAGGAGGATTGTCATTCAGGTTGAAACGTGTGAGGTTATCTCTAAAATATCCCTCACCCACGCCAATCCATAACCATCAGGACTCGCCTTGGACCTGGCCCATAGCCACATTGGAAATATAGTCAGCTACCAACTTAGCATGTCATTGGATGTGACTCAAAATTATCATTGACGTGCCCTGGATAGTAAGGGCCACCTCTAAAATACCTATTGACAAACAGTAACTTTTTGAAACCCAGTCTGGAGGGGCTCCATTGATGATCTTACCTAAGGTTGAGACAAGGATTATGGAGTCTCCTTATGTAATAATCGTCAAATACCCAAGGTCCTTTCCCATTTGTTGACCCACAAGAAACCTTGCTAATTCATCCCTATTATTGGAATTATGTCTGACTCTCATAGTGTAGAGGCTTACAATTTCTCCATGAGCATCCCGGAAAACTCCACCTACTCCTGCAGGACTAGGGTTTCCCTTGGAAGCTCCGTCAAAATTCAATTTAAGAAATCCTCTCAGGGGGTTCCCAGGTCTCACGTCTTTGTTTTCTCATGCCTTGGGTAGTGAGTTGGGGAGTTAGAAGCTACCCTTGGCCAAAGTTCCAACTCACCAAAATTTATTTTTCACTTCCCGTCGCGGTTAGGTCCTCGGCTTTCCATGGCACCATAAAAATGGTTTTTTGGATGTTATTCAGAATCCCTTACCAGATATGGTCTAGGGAGGAAGGATGAATTCTAAAAATCATCTTGTTTATGGTTTTCCACAAGTTCCAAAGAAGGAATCCTGGGAAAAGGGTCCAATCACAGTTCAGAATTGCATTATGGTAAGGATCGATTCTCCAATATTCGATTGTTTTGATTATATCGTGTATTTTTATATATGAGATTCGAAAGAGGATGGCCCCTCAATCCCACAATTCTGAGGTTATGTTGCAAGAGTTGAGGAGATGGTTTAGGTTTTCTCCCTCTTGAGAGCACATTAGACATATGGAAGGGCCTTTGAAACCTCTCTTAATGATTTTTTCCTAGTTAGGGATTTCTTGTTAATGACCAGCCATAGAAAGGTGGCAATTTTGGTCCATAGTTGAGGATTTCATACTTTGTTCTAGAATAGTCTTTTGAGTTCATCTCGAGCTCCCAAATATTCCTGGTATGCCTCCTTGATGTGGAAGTTATCGTCGCCCTTTTTTCCCCATCAAATGATGTCTTGGCCCTTCCTGAGGGGAGGAGGGTAGTCCTTGAGAATATCTTCCACAGCTTGATGAGGTAACTCGCTCCAGTCTGCTTTACATTCAGCAAGATTTATCTAGGATCTAGTACTTCCTTTGATAGGATGTTGGTTGTCCTCCCAATACTGGTAGACCTTCGTCCTACCAATTCCGATCAAATTTTCTTGGATTGGGTTTAGTCGTTTGTCTGAGCTCAACACGGGATGTTTCTCCCACACATACTCCCGGAAAAGGGCAGAATTTCCATCATGCAACTCCCAAAAGCTCTATTTTTGAACTAAAGCTCAGCTTTTCTAGGCATAATTCCAGATCAACGAACCTATTTTTTCCCCCTCCAATATGATCCAGTATTGAGGAGGCATGTCTCTGGCATATTTCTCCTACCAAATTTTCACCCAAAGAACCTTTGGGTTTTTAATCCATCTCCAAAAAAAAATATCCACTAGGGCCTGGCCCATTTTCTGAGGATCTTTGTGACCCAAGCCTCCAAGGGATTTTGGCTCACACAGTTTTTCCCAATCTATCAGAGCCTATTTATTCTCTCTTTCTGTGCCTCCCCATAAAAAGTTTCTTTAAATAGAAAGGAGATTTTGAATGATGTGCATGGGAGCTGCAAGAATCGAGAACAGATAAATAGGCATGGCCATTAAAACGGACTTTATTAGCATAATTCTCCCGAGCAAAGAGAGGAACATATGGGTCCATTTGTTGAGCTTGTCTTCTATTTTATATAGAATCTCCTACCACCCAGGATTTCATAAGGCTTTGTCTAGAAGAGGTGCCCCAAGCTATTTCAAAGGCAGAGAGGATCTCTAGAAACCCAAAATTATGAAGATCCTTTGTTGAGTTATGGTCAGAGTGTTGAAGAAAAAGATGCTTGATTTGTCTATGTTAAGTTGCATGCATGAGACTGTTAGAAAAATATCCGAATTTTTCTTGATGGCCCTAACCTCCTGCACTGTGGGTTTTCCCAGAAGAAGGGTGTCGTCGACAAATTGAAGGTGAGACAAAGGGGTTGTCTCGAGAGAGATAGATTAACCTTTCAAGTGGCCTTCCCTAGGATATTTCTTCAAGAAGCTCCCAAGGCCTTCAGCAAGAACAATGAAAAGATAGGGGGACAAAGGATCTCCCTGCCTTAACCCTCGGGAGGCTTTGAAGGTGGGAGAGGGGGAGCCAGTAACCCAGATAGAGAAGAACCTTGAAGAGGTAAGGTTTAGGATCCACTAGGTTTAGGAAGAATAAAAACCAAAAGCCCTTAGAATATCCCGTAAGAAATCCCAATTAATTATTTCATAAGCTTTAGACAAAGCAAGATTTAACATCATCCCCAGTTTTCTATCAGTTTGTAGAGAGTAGATGGCTTCATGGGCAACTATAATTTCATCCAGGATTTTCCTACCTTCTAAAAAAACCCCTTGTTCTGAAGAAATAATTTCCTAGAGAATAGGCTTAAGTCTATTAGCAATTATTTTTGTAATAATTTTTTAAATTACATTGCATAAAGAGATAAGTATGAACTTATCTATAGATTTAGCTTCCTTTTTTTTCGAAATCAAAGCCAAGAAAGTGGCATTGAAAGCTTGCATGACTGTTTTGGAAGTCCTGGATTATTCCACTACTTCGTAGAGGTCTTTTCCTATGGTTGTTCAACATGCTTGAAACACGTTTGTTGTAAAACCATCCAGCCTAGGAGCATTCCCTAGGGAATTTATTTAATTGTTTCTTCCACTTCATCCAAAGTCACCTTTCTCAATAGGTTGTTGTTGTGTTCCTGAGATACCAAATTTGGGATAGCTCCTTTGATAAGAGTGGTAGCTTCCCTTCTATCTTCAGATGCCTCTGAAAGCAGGCTATGAAATAGTTTATCAAATTATTTTCAATGTCTTCATGTTTTTCCACAATCCTCCCTTCTTCAGTCTTTAAAGAGAATACAGTTCTGGTTTCTATGCTGCAGAAGGGGGTTATGGAAAAAATTGGTGTTCTTGTCTCCCTCTTTGAGCCAAAGAATGTGGGATTTCTGTCAAAACATGATTTCCTCTTGTTGGTATCTTTCATCCAGCTCCATTCTAAGATTGGTCTCCTATTGTTGGAGCTCTGGTGACAGACCAACTTGGATAATTTGTCCTTGCACCCGCTCCATATCCACCTCCAAGTTTCTTTTCACCTCTTGGATGTTCCCAAAGACCTCTTTGTTCCACTTCTTTAGGCAGGTTTTGATGTGTCTTAGTTTCTATTGGAACGGGTACATCTTTGTTCCATACACATTTTGGTCCTCTCCCCACCACTCTTCCATCTTCTGTCTGCATAAATTCTGGGTGCTGGGTCCAAAATTTCTCAAATATGAATAGATTAGGGAAAGGGATGAGCTCGTCAATCCATTTCAAATAAATAGGCCAATGATTAGATCCATATATAGGGAAAATGCCACCAACTATGGCTTGCCTTGTTTGGTAGAAAGCTTTTGAGACTAGGAACATGTCTAATTTTTTTTCTATGTGATGCTTTCCTCCTCCTTTGTTACTCCAAGTGAACCTTCCTTCTGTCGGGATGATGTCTATTAGGAAAATTTGATCAATTACTTATTTGAAGGTTTGGTCCTCAGAGTCCACTTGACTAATGCCACCTTTCTTATATTCTAAAAAGGTTATTAGGTTGAAATCACCTCCAACTATCCATTGGTGATCCTTTGTGATTAGGCCTATGGTAGAGAGATATCTCAAGAAGTATCTCTTGTTAACAGGTGAATGGGACCCGTAGACCTAATTAATTATCCCCTTCTCCTCCAACCAGAGAGTCATGTAGGAGATTGGTATTGTTCTTTTGGATTGGGAAACAATATCCACTTCGATTTTGTTTGGGTTCCATGGGAAGGCAAGCCTACCTGAGGCCCCATCCGCTTTAGAGAAAATAAAGTCACTAGATTTGCAGATCTTCCTAGCTATTAGCTCCATATTCTTACTATCACACTGGGTTTCTTGTAGAATTACTAGATCTTCATTTTCTTGTTTTATCTTTTTCCTAAGAATTCTATGTTTGGAAGTAGCATTAAGACCCCTTATATTATAGGAAAATATCTTCCTTATATTATAGGAAAATATCTTCATAAATAATTTTTGGTTTGGGGTAGGAAGTACTTGTATGGTAGTCCCACTACTTGCCCTGATTTGATGAGGAGAGCTCCAGTTTCTTCGAGAACCTGCTTATGAGGTTTGCAACCCTTTTTTTTCCTCCCCTTCTTTTTTTTTGATGTTCTTCAGTGGGTTTGATTTTATGCCCAAATTCCCCAAGGAAGAGGCGGGATTTTCCTACATTTTTTCCTTGTTCTTTCTTTTGAGTAGTTCTCTTTGGAGCCTACGAAGTTGTCCCACCTGCATATTGTTTATCTCTTGTTCCCCATGGACAGCAATCATAGCTTTAATGTCCACTTCCATATCTTTTGGTTCGAATAACTGGGTGTGATCATCCTTATTTGTTTCTTCTTAGGATTCTTCAAGAACCTATGAAGCTTGCATCTTGATTTCCCTTGATACCTTTCCTGGGTTATCCATGTTGTGATTTGTTTGTCTGCACTTTTGTATTTCTTCTTTCTTGACCTCTAGGTTTGATTGTTTGGATTGCTCTTTCGCTATCCTTTGGTTCTCCCCTGCCTGCATTTTCGCCATGTTTTTTGTGTCTACTAAGATCTAGAAACTATTTTCGTATTTCTTGGTCGATTCCCCTAAATTCTTTTTCTCTTTACGTCTCGCCTTTCTCTTGTTGGGGATATTTACAAACCCTTATGTATCATTCTCTTCCTTACCTATGTTGTTATATTGGGATGAGTTATGAGAGAGATCTTTGAATAGATGCCCATGTTCATGAAATTTCCTGCATCTGAACAGTACGTGCTCATAGTCTATGGTTTGGACACACTCCTCGTCCTGGAATGAGATGGTGATTGATTCTAGTAAATTTGTTTCCACATTCATATAGACCTAGATTCTTGCATAGGATGTGTACTTGGTTTCCTTTGTTATCTCTGAAATTTTAACAAAGGATCCCAATGTGTTTCCTATTCCTTCCAAGGTTTCTAGATGTCGGAACTCGTGTGGTAGGGAATAAAGTATGATCCAAACTGAGGCAGTTGTAAAGTCTTCTTTCTCTTGGGAAAATCACTATGACCAGTACCTAAGGTGGAGCCCCATTGAGTTAAATAAATGCATTCCTTCATCAAAGACTCTATTTATGTCCTCAGAGAAGGTGAAAGTTATTGTAAAGAATCCTTTGGACCCTAATTTTAGGCTTATGTCACCTTTGACTTTCCATCTCGACTTTATCCACACCAGCAACGCTTTTTCCAAGGGCCATATCCCCATGAATATCCCAATGACTTCATGGTCCTTCATGCATTGAATATAGTCTCCGACCAGCAGTGAGGTAACCTCGTACCTCGGGTTCTCCACCGTTTTTTCCAGGAAACCATTCTTAATTTCTTGTCAGCTTTACTGCTCGTACCTACTTTATTTGCAGGTTGGTCAGATATATGTTTTCTATTGACTGTCCCTTTCATAGGAACATCATTTGGCGTCTTGTTTCTCCCTCCAGCCACTACATCCTTGAATGATTTTTTATTTTCCTACGCCTTAGTTTCCTCCACCACAACATCCAAAACCTCAGTCACCATTCTTACTCTACCCTATTGAATCAACACCTTACCACCCTGAAACTACTCGAAATGCTAACTAGCTCCTTCCGCCTGCTCAATCCTCCTTGTTAGTCCTCTATCTTCATGTCGAGTAGGTTTAATGGTTCTATAAAAAGAATATATTGACAAAAAGGAGCATACACATAAAATTTGATAATCAAATAATGGTGGACAATAAAAGCACTTACTTGTTTTGTGGTTCATCCCAATGTAGCCTCAAAATGGGTCAATAGTTCACTAGATTTTCCACACCTAAGTTATCCTAGGTTTACCAACCAATGCACATTTTTTGCCTTAAGAATGTGCCAAAAAATGATTTTTTAAACACAAAATTTCAACATCATGAAAAATTGTAAAGGGAAATAGTAGGAAAAAAATGCAAATCAAAATCTTATGGGCCAATGATTAAAACACCCACCTTAGTGATGCATAAGTACAGTTGTAGGAGCTGATGAATCTCTATTTTTTTACATGGTATGTTTTTCTTTCCCTCAAAGCATCTAGCGCATGTTTCCCTAAACTACTCTAGAAAGTGAACTATAACTCATGGAATAAAATAAATGGAGCCTTTATTGGCTAAGCGGATAATTCCTTTGGATTCACCACACTTGAATTATGTTTTTTACACAAAACACTATGCATTTTTCTACCTTGAGGACATGCCAAATGATGGTTTTCTATGCTAAATTTTAACAATGTGACCACTTGTAAAAGAGGCAAGAATAGGTCGAATTCATAAGCAAAACCCAACGGGCCAGTGGAAAATGTGGATATATTAGTGATGCATAAAATAAATTGTAGGAGTTGATAGAATGTTGTTTTGCTATATCATATGTTTTGTAAATCCCTTGAGTGTTTGCAACTTGTGTCCCTGAACTTCTACAACAAAGGAGTTGAATCTCACAAAAAAAACAAATTGAGCCTCTATTGGCTAAGAAAACAGTTCTATTGACTTTTCCACTCCTAAATTATGCTATGTGTACAAACTATTACTTGTTTCATTGCCCCAAAAATGTGCCAAATGATGATTTTCCAAAAGTAAAATTTCAACAGTGTGACCATTTGCAAAAGTTGCAAGAGAAGGCCAAATTCACAAAATGAAACCTCATGATCCAATGTTTAGAACATCCACCTATATTATGCATAATTAAATGTGTAGGAGTTGATGGATTGTTATTTTGTTGCACAATTTTTTTTACCCTTGGTATGTTACGGGTCTATGTCTTTGAACTAGTCTAGAAAGCAAATTGCAACCCACGACAAAAAAATAAACAAAGCCTTTATTGACTGAGAAAACAATTCCTTTGGATTTTCCACGCATGAATAATGTTAGGTGTACTAACCATTGTATATTTTACTACTCAAAAAATATTCCAAATGATTATTTTCTAGATGCAAAACTTCAGGAGTGTTGTTGTCTTCTCATGGACCACCCCTCCTATCGAAAGGACATGTCAAGGCATATGTGGAGGGAAATCCTTTGACTCAAATCAAGAAAGTGAACTTTCTTGGTTAACAATATCAAGAAAGAAAACTTTCAAGACAAATAGAGTCAATGTTATATCAAATAATCATATGAAAGCTTAATATCCCTAAAAAATAATTTAGTTAAGATAATAAAAAAAATAGAGA
>JASDQU011248749.1:10506-22693 GCA_032191745.1 Picea mariana
TCACTTTTCATATGATGGCCAGGATGGTCTGGCTCTACGAGCAGTGGATGGAGAGGCTTGCAATCCTCTTGTCAATGATGCTTGTATACTTGTAGACATTGACATGACTCTTTCATTCATGAGGTCGATAAAAAATTCTTCAACAACTTTCTCTGCAGCGCTCAATTCATCCAACATACACACTTGGGGTTAACAATCTCAGGTTCGGGGAGTAAATTAGACACTACAATAGAATAGACAACAAGAGTGTGATGATCACTGTATAAAATCAACTTAGTCTACGAGCTCAAACTCTCAACTGGAAAAAGTGTTCTCGATGCGTGGCGTGATGGGATAAATAGGTAACTCGAAAACAGGTCTTTCGCAATGGGTATGAATCCTTCATTAACTCGGTTCTATCCATTAAGGCGTGGTCCCAATGGTCGGATGGAAACTTGTCTGTCCATAAATGTATTTCTATCCATTTGGAGCATTGGTCTAATGGTTATAATGTCCCCAATGACTATATTGCTTCTCAATGGCAAAGTGCCATGTGTTGTTGTTCTGATATTTCGACGAAGCTCCAATTTCACAAACTTTCCTTCTGCGAGGTTCCCTCTGGAACCCTTTGCAACTTATCGATCTTATCTCTCTTCTTACTTAGCTTTATATCCTTCTTTCCAGGGAGCTTCGTCTCAGTATGCCTTTTTCCGTTTTGATTCTTATCTTCTTTTGACATAATGACTTCACACTGTTGAGATTCTTCCCTAAGATTCGAGGGTGATACTTCTTCTTTATATGGAATAGGTACTTCAATATTATGGGTCTTCTAGTGTTCTTGCAAATTCAACATCCGGGTATATGGTGTTAAATAACTTTGTTCTATTCTTCTATTATTCAATTAAGTGTGTGATCCTTCTTGTCATGAAATATTTTAACTCTTGCTTCTTCTTCTCTAAGACTTCTTCTTCTTCTTTCCTTCTGTCTTGATATCTTTCAATCCAGGGTCTACCTAGTAACATGGTAAATGGGATACTTTCCTCAATAAATTTGATGATCTCAAAATCTTCTTCTGTCGAAGTTCCATTGACATTCATAGGTATCTGAGTGAGCTTTCCACATAGGTTTATCAACTTTCCTTTGAATAGTCTTATTCCTCCTAATGAAGGAATCATAGAAGGCCTCCCTATAGCTTCCTAAGTTCTCTCTGTCATGATATTCACCCGTGTTTCCTCATCTATAACACAGTCAATGTCGAAGTCTCCTATTCTTGCTTCAAGGTATTCTTTTTCTTTGAATATCTATGATAATCTAACATGTCGGTGGTCATTCAGGGTTTCTTTCATTTGTAGCAATACTTTCTCTGATTCTTCCTTGGATTCTGTCATAGTCTTAGTTTCTGGATATGCTCTAGGGTTTTCTTGTCTTATGTTCATTTCTTCAAGCTTAGTAATCATTCTAGGACAATCCAATACTTCATGGTCCATAGATTTATGACAAAGACAACTAGGTATTCTCCTAGGGCATTCCTTAGCAAGATGTCCTGGTTCTCTGCAACTGTAACAGAGGGTTAATCCTCTCTTTCTTTTAAATGATCCCCAATCTTTCCCATACTGCGCACTAGGATCATGGTAGCTAACCTACAAAAAATTCTTTCTAGGATCTTGCATCCACTTGTTAGTCCAAACATTATTTCTATGCATAGGTATAACATATTTTTCACTATTCTTATCATATCTACTCATATCAAATCTTATTTCTTCTATTAGTGCCCTACTTTTCAAGCTAGGACAAAATCTATCAAACATACCTAGATCCAAGCCTTAGAAACAAAAATTTTCGGTTATCTTACTTCTACAGAGCACAAATCATTCAGATCTAGAACTTTTCAATATTCTTACCTTTGTCAAAGAACATATCTTGTAGATCTTACCTCTTTTCTTCAGATCATAATTCTTTTCTTTAGCACATAGCTTGAAAAACTAAGTAGATTACTGTGCACTAGAGTGACAGATCTACACACAGAGCTTTCACAATTTCAGGTCGGATATTTTCACAAAGCTTCTTCTTCCTCAGTTCCCAGCAATCACAGTTTCAGGTCCTGGCAATGGAAGCATTTGTTGGGATAGGGACAGACCCAGGCTTCAATGCTACAACAACGCACCAACAAAACCCTAACTACTGCCCTTTTTAGCAACACCTATGAAGTAGATGAAGTCTCACCTGAGGTAGAGGTAGGGGTGGTTGCAGGACTCAGGTGTCTGCAACCTTAGCTGGGACACCAATTTGTGATTATAATAGTTAATAAAGCACTTAACACTGTTAATTCATCATTATTTAACCAGTATCTACTTTGCAGATAAAACAAAGCATCGTAACATTCACCTAGATCTAAGGTATATAAGCACTTAGCATAAGGAAATGGATAATATCTAATAGATTCAAGCACTAAGAAAGTTCACATATGTCAGATCTAGAATCCAGATTCATCATAAGCACAAAGCATAAACATATCTATCTAGATATATCAAAGCACTTAGCAAGTAAAAGAATAAACACATCAAAACATCGCACAGAGTAGAACAACACAATATTTAAGTGGTTAGCTTCAATCAGTCATCTACATGCACAGAGATAAAAAAACCTTACTCTGCATAGGACATGAGATCTGCGTAGCTTCCTAGATCCTCCTTCCTTGTGTTACAGCACAAAGCCCTTCACAGTCTCTTACAATGAATTGCACTTAGCTCTGCAAGTCTCACACAGTATGAACGTAGCCTTACAATTATTGATCACAAAGATCAAACTCTTAGCACTTAGCCAACTTGCACCACTTGCACACACAACTACTTCTTACATTACCCAAACTTCTATTTATAGATACAAAATGGGCCTAAACATGGGTAAACCCATGGGTCGACATCCCATTCCCGTTACATAATCCCAATCCCAAAAAGGACCCAAAAAGGGGCCAAGATCCCGTGATCTCTGCTTCGTCTTGCGCTCCATTTTCGATAGGCTATCAAAGTCCCAAAATAGGTCAAACTTGACCAAGGATCTCCCAAAACTTGGTCAAGGGCCAAAAAATTCCTAGAAAATATCTCACCTGGAGAGAATGCTCAAAGGCCTAACAACCCATCTCTTCAACAACAAATATCTCACATGGAGAGAATGATCATGGGCCTAACAACTCACCTCTTCGACAACAAAGACTTTGGTTACTAGATGGAAAATACTTTCCAATATTTTCTCTGTAGATAAGTTAATGGCCACCCACCCCATTTAGATGGTCTGAACAGTGATGAAATATTAGTGAATCCCCCCCAAAATACACTAAGATTCAACCATATATTTTCATGGTCATAATTGGACACTTGTCACCTTCATAGTTAGTTTTATCCACTTGGTGACTCATTCCCATCCCTCGGGAACTTAGGATAAATAAATATCCATAATTATACTTTTGAGAAATATTAATAAAATATTCCCTTGAACTTAAGCCCCCCCTTTCCCTTTTCGTTGGATTTTCTCCTCCCGTCTCTTTTCATTTGATTGGTTTGCACACGAAGATGTGATTTAATCAATAATTTGAGTGTGATTGAATTTTACATGGATAAGTGCACTAACATTTTTTCATCCCAAATCACGAGCCCAATAACCACACAGGCTCTCCGACCTTAAATACACACACACACACACACACACACACACACACAACTTCATTCAATGTGCACTTCAAGGTAATCCTCGTGCACTTACTCAAGTGTGCACACACTATGGAATGTGCACACCCTTCCTTTGACAAAAAACCCACACACTTACTCAGGTATGCACAACACTATGGAATGCGTACGCTCTTTCTTTGGAAAAAATCCTTGTGCACTCACTCAGGTGTGTGCAAAACTAAACCAACACTTGGTGTCAATGGATCACCAACCTAAATGTACATTTACAATTAGGATTTAGATTAGGGACATTACAATAGGTTTATTAAAAAAACCTTTCACAAAACTCTTGATCTCTGCTACTTAGATATCCTAATTCTACTCACAAGATTCCACCATCCGAGATCCGAACTTCCTAATAAGTCCATTTATACAAAAAAATATATTTTCAGAACCTTGGATAGTGTTTACATAAAACAATGTGTCTCACTTGTACCCTAATACCACCCCAAAAATCCTTATTTTACCACCTGTACCGACATGCACCAAATGGCAAGCCTCCACCTGTCACTAAACCCATTTGATGCAGAAAAAGTGGGTCCCACCCCCCTTTCTTCTTTATTCCCTTGGCACACAAATTATACATCCATTGGATCAAATGATGGAGAAATAAATTAGATAAATGTTCCAAAACAAAGCGCAAAATTCAAGTTGTTCAACTTTAATGGGGTCACCTCAGTCCAATAGATCTGATGACTGATATTTTTTTAATCTGATGTTGCAGATTCATAGCAAATTTGAAATATGCTAGACCAATAACCATCTTCTTTTTGGTTCCAATGTACCACAATTCCACATTGGACATCTAGCCTTCCCCAAAAATCCTCATTAAATTGAATCCTAGATCTACGAATATACTAGATCTTTTGGTTCCACCTATGAGGTTCCACATTTGACATTTCTCACTCTTATCGAATGCCCAAGATATATATCATCTAGAAATTTGGAAGTTTGACATTTATGAAAATTCCAAACAAAGGAAAACCCTGGATACACTAACCTCTGAATGAACCATGGTTCCTCACTTCAAGATTTTTCCATCCCATACTTTACATCCTGTATCCAAGACTTTATTAAAATTCCAACTTAGAAAAATTTCATATTTTTAGATCTGGATCTGCTATATGACCTTCCACCATGTCCCTACTAGTGCACCGTACTAATGAAGTGTCCTTTAACACCTTATAGTAACATGGCATGCTGACTCAACAACTAACAATGCACCTGACTTGGATTTCCTACGTGGCATCTAGGATCCGACACTTTGCAAAAAGTTGATGATAATTTTTCAGATATCCAGATCTTCCATTGTGACGATTCCCTTTCTATATTCCATCATCCAAGATCTGACGATTTTGGAAAATCTATTTTTGAAATTCCAAATCTCTAGATTTTTGATAATCGGGATCTAGATTTCTTCAAACTCTTGTATATCCTCCATTTATCTTTTTTCCCATGAATGTTATCAAGGCTTGCTAATGAATCACCCCCTGCTGATGTGGCTATCAAGGTAGCTTATTGACATGGCATCCATATCTGACCAAACTTTTAGATATCTAGATTTATAGATACCTAGATCTATAGTTCTTCAAACTCTTGTATATCCTCCACCCAACTTCTAGTCCATGCCTTGCCACTATGGTCATTGACGAGGCTCTTTCCACTTACAACTCAGTACGTGGATCCCCAACATCACCACATGGATCCCCGACATGACCACATGGAATCCAAATCATCCTGACATCTCTTCCTTATGGGGTTCTGCTAAGTCTGGGTTCCATATATGGAGCTAGTTTTTTTAAACAAGTCCATTTTATGAATTCTTTTAAATCTATGGATAGAGGGTTCCTTCGTGGGGATTCCACCTCCTAGTATTTTCCCAACATAATAGATTTATCTACTTTTGTTTTCCCAACAACATGTATTTCTATGCGTAGATCCACCATGACCCTCCATGGATGCCTCTGCAAAACAAAAACTGACCATCACCTCAACCTTGAGATGACGTTTCCCTTGACCTTCTGTCAAAAAGTTGTATAATTTGACCTGCACCTTTTCTCTTGTGTGACGTCTCTAGACCATACATGTTGAGTGTTGTAAACTAGAGCTTTGATACCAATCTATAATGTACCCTAGCCTTGCTAATGTAGATTTTAACCTTGTACAATATTTACTACAAATCGATTTTTAGTAAAAGAACATAAAAGATACAATGTAAAATACAAACATTACACAGATATTTTTCCTATGGAAACCCAAACCGGGAAAACCAACATATTCTATATTCATTCATAGTGATACATTGTTTACAATACAATATACATATAGGATCCAATAACATCCAAAACCCTAACCCAATGATCTGGATTAGTCAATAACCCTAATTCCTTAACTGGAAATAGAAAACCATCGGTAAAAACCATGTGCTGAAAAACCGCCAAAAAATGTGACACATTTCCCGAGGAAAAAAAATATAACACATACCAAACATTCTCCCACCTGCTGTTTTCTTTTCATAAAGGGGGTTAAAGGGTCACATAGTCAATAATCCAGAGAGACAATGCCCATGGATCCTCTACACCAAGAGAACTTCTCAGTGCTCACAGATTTTGTTAATGAATATGCAACATTCTTCAAAGTGTCCACCTTCATCAACAACACTTTCTTTTCTTCAACCAAGTCTCTCACAAAGTGATATAAATATCAATATGATTTTTATTTGAATGATAAGCCGGGTTATTCGACATAAAAATTGCACTCTGGCTGTCACAATCTATCCTTATATCTTGCTGTACCAACCCAATACCTAAACACAATATGTGTAACCATACTGCTTCCTTACTTGCATGAGTGGTTACCATGTATTCAACTTCTATAGTTGAAAGTTCCACTACAACTTGTCTTTTGATCATCCAACTTATTTCTCCTACAAACAGGTTAAACACATACCCACTTGTAGATCTCCTACGATCCAGATCTCTAGCCCAGTCTGCATCCACAAAGCCATGTATATCCAACACTCTGTCCAATCCTAGTCTTCCTTTGTAGCACAATCCATAGCTAGCAGTGCCATGAAAATACCTGAAAACCATTTTTACTATTGTCCAATGCTCCTTCCTTGGTTTTGACATATACCTGCTCAAAAATCCCACTACATGGGCAATGTCTGGTCTAGTACAGACCATTGCATAAATCAAACTACCAACTACACTCGCATATGGAACATGAGACATGTCTTCCTCTTCTTCCTATGTCTTGGGACACTGATCCACAGATAACTTTACACCAACATGAATAGGAAACTTGACCGATTTACATTCCTACATATTAAACCTCTACAATATTGTCTCGACATATTTTCTCTGATTTAACTGGAGTTTCCTCTTTTTCCGATCTCTTTTAGTTTCCATGCCCAAAATGAAATTTGAAGCACCGAGATCCTGCATGTCAAATTTAGAGGAAAAATGATTTTTCACATCCTGGATAATCTCCATGTTGTTTCCTATCAACAACATGTCATCCACATACAAGACCAAATAAATCAAATCATCACCAATTAATTTAAAATACACACAATGATCATCTTTGCTTCTTGTGAAGCCAATTCCCAACATATAAGTATCAAATTTTTGATACCACTTTCTTGGTGATTGTTTTAAACCATACATGGACTTTTTCAGCTTGCATACCAGCTCCTTCTTTCCCTTCACAACAAATCCTTTTAGTTGCTTCATATAGATTTCTTATTCCAGATCCCAATGTAGGAATGTTTTCTTCACATCCATCTGTTCTACTTCAAAATAAAATGCAACAACAAAAGATAATGGAAATATTATAGAGGTTAAATTGGAAACATGAGAAAAATCTCACCAAAATCAATTCCTTCAACCTGGGAATAATCCTTTTATACTAACCGAGCTTTGTATTTCTTGACTTTTCCTTCTGCATTCAACTTCTTTTTAAATACCCATTTTCTGCCAATGGGATTTTTTCCAGTCGACAACTCCACTAGATCCCAAGCCTCATTCTTATCCAAGGATGCCATTTCTTCATCCATGGCCTTTTTCTAGATATTTCCATCCTCTGAATCCACTATCTCCCTGACAGTTCTAGGATCATCATTAGTAATAGAAAAAGAAAAATTTGAACGGAAATCAGATGGAGTATACCTTTCCGGTATCCTTCTTTCTCAAACTGATCTCCTCAATAATAGAGTAGGAGGATCTTCTTCTTCTGATTCCTATTCTTATATAGAGTCTGATTCATCATCCTTTAAATCAAACTCTATTTTCTCTGGTTCTTCCTTACTTGGTAGGAATTCATGTTTAAAAACATCCTTCATTTCTCTAAATACCACATCTCGGCTATACACTACCTTCTTAGTTTCTGGGTTCTAAAGCTTATAACTCTTGAGACCATCTTTATATCCAATAAAGATACACTTTTCAACCTTCTTATCTAGCTTACTCCTATTTTCCTTTGGAACATGAACATATGCATCACAACTAAATACCTTGAGATGTGTGAGAGAAGGTTTCTTACCAGTCCATACCTCTTGTGGAGTCTTTTCATCCAGTTTTGATGAGGGTGATTTGTTGACCAGGTAACATGCAATACCCACTTCCTCTGCCTATAATTCTTTCCCTAGCCCGACACCACTGAGCATGCACCTTGATTTTTCCATCATCATCCTGTTCATCCTTTCTACAAATTCATTCTGTTGAGGTGTATATGGAGTAGTCTTCTGCCTTGCTATACCACACTTCTTACAAAATTCTTCAAATTCATTCCCACAGAACTCTCCACCATTATCTGTCCTCAACACCTTAATTCTTTTCTCTGTTTGATTCTCAACAAGAGCCTTAAACTCTTTAAACATGTCAAAGACTTTAGATTTCTTCCTGAGGAAATATATCCAAGTATTCCTCGAGAAGTCATCTATAAATGAGACATAGTACACGTATTTTCCCAATGATGGGAACAACACAGGTCCAAAAAAATCACTGTGAACTAACTGTAAAATTCCTTCTGCCCTTGCTACACCAAAGGGAGACCTTAAGCTATTCTTCTTCCCATATACACAATGTTCACATAAATCAAAATCTAGAGAGCATTTAGACATACCTTCAACCATACCTTTACCATGTAGTAGTCGAAGACCATTCTCTCCAATATTCCCCAGTCTTTGATGCCACAGAATAACCTTTTCTCCAGAGATTGTAGAAGTTCTTTCTTCTTCAAATCCAATATCAGGAACAATGGAACTATCAAAACCATCACTAATATTTATTCCTTGCATATTATACATTTTTCCAAACCGAACTCTCTTCAACAACACCATTGCTCCTCAAACCATCCTCCAGGTTTCTTTTTCAAATATTGTTTTTACCCCTGCATCATCTATTTTGCTTACAAAAATCAAAATTATGGCTAAACCTAGTAGGTGAAGAACACTAGGAAGTGATCTAATCCTTCCATATATGATCCTCAACTTGACTTTTCCTCTTCCTATGATTCTGGTTGTCGAATCATCACCTAATAAAACATTACCTCCATCATACCTTTCATATTTACAAAATCATTCCCTGTGGGGAGTCATATTAAAGGATGCGCCTGAGTCAACCAACCATGTCTCATGACCTGCATGTGTTCTTGAAGAAGCCAAGTACACATACCCTCCTTCTTCCTTGGAGGTCTTTTCTTCTGTAGAAGGAGATTCTTCAGATCCCTTATTTTTCTCAACTTTGGATCTACACTGCTTCTTGTAGTGCCCTTCTTTTCCACATCTCCAACATACCTTTACAAACTTTCCAAGAGATTTAGATCTACCCTTAGATTTAAATCTCCCACTTGAGAACTTAGATCTATTTCTTTCATGGTAACATCTTCTTGCAAATAATGAATATGTGTTTTGTCCTTCCATATTCTTTTGTCTCATCTACTCCGACAACAAGGATGAGACCACTTCATCAAAATTCAAGGAAGTTGTATTACTACCTATGGCCACAACCATACTATCCCACGAGTTTGGTAAAGAACACAATAAACTGATACATTTATCTTCATATGAAACTTTAATCTCAACAGATACTAACTCACTTACCATAGTATTGAAGGCATTCAAATGTTGTGCCATTGAGTCTCCATCTCTCATCCTTAGGTTATATAACTTATTTCTTAAGAATAGTTTATTTACTAGGGGCTTAGACTGATACAAATTCCCCAACTTATCCCTTAAATCCTTGGTTGTAGCTTCCTCTGACACATTCAATAACACTAAATCTGAGAGACACAGTCGAATTGTGCTCTTTGCCTTCCGATCCAACTATAAATGTGTTGAACCTGCACAGAATATATCTAGCTAGAAAATACTACACACATTTGCATAGAGGAATTGAGAAAGAAGAAGCAAGATAGAAAGAATGGAAGAATTCTCATTAACTGTATTCCACACTCAAAGAGTGAATAATTTACAATATATATAGGATAAATGAGTAACTAATGAGCCATAGTGGTGGTCGAGATTGATCTAGAGACACACCAATAGTTACAAGTGTAAACTGCCACCTAGTCTAGTTTCTAAGGTAGTTACGAGAGTGAACTGCCACCTAGCTGAGTTAACTAGTCAACTAGTCTTCAGTTAAATACTAAAAAAAGAGTAGTGAGTTGGTGATGGTCCTAATTTTGCATGGTGACAAAACCAATGCAACATCTAAACTCAACTCAACTAGTCAAACTGAAGTGTCATCTGAAAGAGAATATTCTCCCCTAAAATATAGGAGATTGGATAATGACTAATTATGATTATTAAACAAGGAATAATCTTAGGAAAATTAAATCCTAGGTGTGTGTGAAATAACTCCAACACCCCCCCTGAACATCACTATGGTGAAAATAAAGAATGGGTCCCGGCTATGAGGCCATGTTAGGTACCCAAATACAAAAGATAAACTGAACTAAATGAGGAAAGAGGGAAAACCTCATGGGAACAAACCCCCCCCCTCAAATTACAATGCATAAAACAAAAAATGACAAGGAACAAAAGGCAGTTGCTAAACAACCATGTCCTTCACTCTAAGAAGACCTCGCAACTGTGCAAGTTTGTGCTCTTTGAATATTTTGTTGAAGATGTAGATGTATGCGTGGATCTGATGAAGTATATGCATCATTGATATTTCCACACATATCCACTTTATCTTCTTGTAATGAATAATATCCAAATAAATTTTGGATGAAATTTTAAAAACCGTGCGTCCGTTTCTAGAAAAATGCTGAAATTTTGTTGATTTTAAAATGATCATAAATTCACTTTTCGGACTCCGTTTTGGACGATTTTTTTTTTGAAATTGGATATTTTCCCGAGAGGAATTCAAATATCCAAGTTGTTTCTGCAAATTGTTCTCAAAAAATATCATAATGACATCTGATGTGCTCGGCTCCCTTTTTGACTCTTGTGATGAATGCATGGTGCATGCAAAAGTGTCTGCATGTGACTCCTGAAATGAATGCCATATATATTCCACATGAATTTCAAAAAAAAAATCTGAAATGGAGTAGACATCATCTTCAATTAGTGGAATACAAATTTCTACAAATACTTTTGTAGAAGACTCTTCATAATAAGAGGCTTGATCTTCTGATGGCTTCTCTTCTGGCTCTATCTGTTCGACCTCCTTCATGAAATATTCACAATATTATTTATTCCCAAATAGAACCTCCAATCTGGTCCATAACTAATTTGGATTCGATCCTTGTGATTCATCATATACTTGATGGGAAAATTCGGGAGAAACAGACATGCCAATACTTCCGATGGCCATATCTTGTCTATTGAGAAAGTCATTTTTCTCATCGAAAGAATCATAATATACTTTCATTTCCATAGTAATTTGGTACAATCCTCTGCATCTAAGATGAAGCATAATTTTTGGCTTCCATTCCAAATAGTTATGAGGCATGAGAAGTATTTCCGACGAATAATCCATCTTTTTGTTGTCTTCAATCTTTTGTACTTGCAAAAAATGATTTGGTGTAGCTTTTGCTTAGCAGTCCGTCGGCTTTGATACCATGTAAATGTGTTGAACCTTCACATAATATATCTAGCTAGAAAATAATACACACATTTGTAGAGAGAAATTGAGAAAGAAGAAGCAAGATAGAAAGAATGGAAGAATTCTCATTTACTGTATTCCACACTCAAAGAGTAAATAATTTACAATATATATAAGATAAATGAGTAACTAATGAGCCATAGTGGTGGTCTAGATTTATGTAGACACACACCAACAGTTACAAGAGTAAACTACCACCTAGTCTGGTCTCTCAGGAAGTTACGGGAGTGAACTACCACCTAGCTAAGTTAACTAGTCAACTAGTCTTCAGTTAACTGACTGAACAAAGAGTAGTGAGTTGGTGATGATCCCAATGTTGCATGGTGAAAAAACCAATGCAACATCTAAACTCAACTCAACTAGTCAAACTGA
>JASDQU011248753.1:8092-25470 GCA_032191745.1 Picea mariana
ATGAAGGATGATTTATTTAGTCGATTAGAGTATGTAGTTTGAGTCTAGTCGACTCAAGAGTCGAAGTCGAGTCGAGTCTACAAATTAGTTGGTCTAAAAAGAAAAGAAAAATATAAAGAATTGAAGCAACATAACTATATAACGACTTGACACAGGCACAAAGCATATAAGCATGAATTGAGAGTTTTGAAGCAACAAATGATGGGCAATAGAGCAGAGACTAAGCACCTGAACAAAAAATTTGCAACGACTACATGAGCAAAGCACTTATAGAGAGCATTCATGATGAGCAGTGGTCGAAGGCATTCAAGAGAGACGTCTTACACACACACACGAAGCGCTTCAAGAAAAGATGATGACAATAACATAGAAGTGATAGATCCCCTGAGTATAAGAGATGTGGCATAGTTTTTTGGGTCGTAACAACAAAAGAATGGTATGAGTGGCCTATGACATAGACCCTCATCAATCCCCTATAACAAATCCTCTCAGCCTAACAAAGCACGTCAACAATCTAGGTATGAATTGCAACTCTTGAAATAAATTAGAGTTGATAGAGGAACACAGAACATGGAGATCTAGGAGATAGGACATGTAATATATAGTCACTCATATACAATAGAGACTAATCACAATAAACCTTGTATATGTGTATCACCCTATCCTGCTGGTGGTTGTTGCGGCTGATATGCATGGGTGGTACACAATGATGATACTTCTATAGCAGTAGAGAACATTGGTGCACGCTTGCTCGGGACGAGCAAGGAATTGAGTGTGGGGGAGATGTTGGGAGGCCTCTTAGGCCCTTGTAATAGTCATCATACTTTAAGACATAAGTAAATATATGTAATACTGATAATTACGAAAGTAAGTACAAGAATGTAACATAAAGGATCATAATGAATGGTTAGTTGGAGTGGGTACAACCTCTCCAACCATCTCTCATATGTATTTATACTCATGAATCAGGAGTAAACAGTGGATTGGTTTACCTTCCTAATTACTCTCTTCATTCGTGAGTATGTGTGTGGTGCTTCAATGTAGTCTCTCTGTGAATGCTGTTGTAATCTACAGGACCATATACCTTTCAAAAATAAACCATATATATGCAATATCTTACAATAAGGATAAAACAAATAAGTATGATAAATAAAAGGTTGACTTTTCCATCACAACATTTATCAAGACAATAAAATGTATCCGCATACATAAGAGAACTTTAAATGATCATTCCATTAAACACAAAGGATTATGATGGATAAAACATTTGGAAACTCAAGATTCAAGTCAAAGTCTTCGAGAATACAATAATTTAGTATCCCAAGTAGTTCTCTTGGAGTCTAAAAAATAATATAAGTCTTTAAATACAAATTAAATTTCTTTAAAAAAAATTATGCGTTCTTCCTTCAAAGAGGATTGGGATTGGCTCTCGTGGACCATAAAATGAAAATACCTGGAAGATGAGAGAAAAACAATCAAGGGTCAGCCTAGTTTTCATAGAATACTGAGAAATAATGGCAATGTGACAAATGGTTGTAGAAGAAAAAAACAAAAAAGGGGGAACAAGGTCGTTGCTTGACTCACTGTGATGGAAAGTAATCGTAATCTTTACTTGCTTGCAATTGATTCCTTTATAGGTGCATGTTGTGGTTGAGGTGGCATAACCACTGTAACTGCTTCTTGATTTTTTGGTTCAATAATTCTGATTAATTTCTTTTTCAACCACTCCTCAATGTATTCCCTTAAAGGTGCCACGATAATTTCATGCTTAGTTTTAATTTCAATATTTGATTTTCAAATTCCCTCATATCCATCTCTCAATGATGCAATTTGTTGTCCACTTCATCATTCCTGTTGATATACTGAACTATCCATTTTTCAACTTGTCTTCAAAAAAATCTACAGTTCAGGTAAATTCATTTGCCAAGCAACTTTTAATGCATTAAGTTGTCCCATTAAAGATTCTTTTGATAGAATCATGGTATCCATCAATAAGTTGGGACCATTTAATTATTTAGTAAGAACAACGAGTTTAAGAAACAAATCACTCTTTTTATTTCTCAAGACAACAGTTTCATTTTTCATTTCTTTTAAATCTTTGATTCTTCTTAGCTAGCATGCATTGATATGCTTCATCCGGTAAGGTGAAGGAAGTTTTTATTCTTTCCCTTGGGCTTCATTTAAGCTTGAGACCTTAGCTGAAAATGTATTTACAACTTCATTGAAAAATCCATCATCATTTTCTAAGTCCTTTTGCGAGTACTTTTTGAAATTTTGTATTCTAGACGAAAAGCTTGCAATACTTTGGGCAAGCTCCAAAATTTCTTGGATTATATCAATTCTTTTATATATGGCATCACCAACATATTTTCTTATAGCTTGCAATAAGCTTGATGAGCCTTTGTACTTTGTGTTGCTTTTCGACATGTCCTCTAACACAAATGTAGGTTGGATTGAACTCAAAGGTTTGGGAAACAATGATCCTGGCACCAAGGCAACTTCTAATTATTTTATCCTCCTCTTCAATTCTAAATTTTCTTTTTCCATGTTATCAATTGATTTATTCAATGCCGCTCCAGTATCTCTCTGGAAGTCTGAAATTTTTTATGGTGCTACTCCATCAAATTCAATTGAAGATTTCCATCGTTTTGATGACATTTTATTCTTAGTATTTACTTTTTCCAGTAAGAATTTCTTAGTCCTACGATTGTAGGCCACATGGTGCAAAGTAATAGATTCCTCTTCAAATATATTGGGATCCTGGGTAATCAAAACATCAACAATTTCCTTCATTTCCAATAATATTTGTGCAGACCAACTAGGTTCTTCAATGAGTTCATCCATGTCCATTGCACTGGGACTCTCATGGACTTTAGGTATGCTTAACCTTGCTAATGGTATATTCCTTTTTATTTTCATAGGAGTATATGTAATATGCGATTTTTCTAGATTTTTCCTCGGTGGGTCTTTATCTCCACCGTCGTCTGACCCTCTAACTGATGTTTTTCTGGTCTCTATTCCACTGGTTCTATTCTTCGTTCTCAATGGAGTGCTTCTCTGGGATGTTGTTGGTGAATTAGGTTTTTGATTTGTCACTTCCCTGCCATGTTGTTTGTGTCATTCATTGGTGTTGTTTATTTCTCCTGTGTCATTTCAAACTTGGTAGGTCGTTATTTCATGGAGATCTAAATTATCTCTACCACCCTCCTTAAACTGTTCAATTCTGGTGAAATGTGAAGAGTACCCTACTAATTCCATATGTGTAGTAAATTTGTTGTCTAGGTCAAAACCCTCAACAAATTTATCTTCCTTCAAGCCCATTTGTTCATGATGTCCTACCAATTCATTAAGGTGGGTTATATGCTTCATAGTAAACTTCCAAATTTGCCATGGTAAGGGTATGAATCACTTTTTCCTTTTATCATGGAAGAAGTGGGCCTAAGTCTTGTATTGTCTGCACATTTCTCCGATAAAGAGTTTATCCAAATACATAGAATGGTAAAAGGAAAGTCTTCTCCTCACTAGCAAACAATCTAATAACAGTAAATTCCCTAGACATTTCATAAGCTCCTTTCTCAAAGAGAAAGGTATTTTCTTCCAAGGATAGTCTCGATGTACTATGACCAAACATCAATTTTTTGAATTCTGAAATGAAATTGGTATGAATTGAGTAAAAATTGTATTGAGATTTATGCATGTACAATACCAAATACCATGCATAAACTGGATCCAACTTAAAATCAACATGTTTTTCCCTTGGCAAGTCTTCAAACGCATGGCCATAAGCGATGGAGAAAATGAGGTAAGAAGTCATATAAAACTTTTGAGTCTTTTTTAGGTTATTCGATTGGAAAGAAATTTCATTTGAGATAAGGTAAACCCAATTAATAATGGATTTTTCATGCAAAGCATAGTGCATGGCATATATAACATTTCTTGATATAAACACAGTACATTCCAGACCGATAATGTGGGTGAATAACCATGCAAATTCTCTATACGGGCATTTTAATGAAGTTACCTCAATCACAGAAGTATCAGGGTTACTGCTTGGGTCCTCCAATAATTGCTTAGAAATCTATTTCCTCCTTTATGTTGCTTCAGAAATTCATCGGCCTCTTTGTTTTTGAATTGCATGGTAGGTGTAGGGAGTCGTAGTATTTTGGAGAATGATGAAGAAACTAAAGAGATGGGTTGATGACCTTGCAATTGAATTATTATCCATTCATAGATGAAGTTGTCTGGGCACCATTGAATAATCTCTTTGAATTCTGTTACTTCTGGAACATGGCCTTCTAATGTTATTCCTGAGGTCCAAATTAAGTTTGTTTTATTTTAGGTCAAAGAAAGACCTTTGAAGTAATTGTATGCCTTGGACCACTAGAACTATTGATCCTCATGCCCCATTGTGTTCAATGTATCTCCGCAATACAATTCATTTTTCTTACTTGACAATCTTTTTTTCTTTTGATAAAAAATAAGGCGCTATTGTCGATACTTACAACTTGGAATATTTGATTTTATTTAATTTCACCATGTATTTCCTTGATAACTTAGTCAATCATAAATCTTGCTTTTAATATTGCCGACTTACATGAGATTTTGATTTATTGTGATCTTTAACTGATGTGTCATGAATTTAATAATTATATTATGCTTATATGAGTGGCAAGGATAATAAATGTAATGGGAAGTGGCGATGTGATGTCATGGTGGGTGGAAAATCTTAAGTATGAAAGTGCAAAATTATGAATGGGGAGTGCAAAATGTATAACATGGAAATGTAGACTTGTGGACCTACAAACCTGTGAACGTGGATATGAGGAAGGGCAAGGAGGTCCGCATTGAGATTGGAATTATGGTTAAGTATTGAAAAATGTGTTTTTGCAGATTGGAAAGGTGTGTTTCGGAGAATGCAGACCTGCAAACTTGCGGACTTAGGGACTCAAAGAAAAAGGTTAATGAGAAGTATGTAGCTCCACATCTGCTTTTGTAAAAGTTGACTAACTGTGGAAAAAGTAAAAAGATACAATTTGCGGAACATAAAGTGACAAGTGTGTTTTGGTGAATGCGAGGTTGTAGACCTACGGACTTAGAGACTCAAGAAAGTTAACAGATGATATGTAGCTCTGCATCCACATTTTCGAAAAATGACTAAGTATAAAAGGTGAAAGTGCATTGTGGAGGATGCAGAGGTAAGAGGTGAAAATTGTATAACGTGTGAATGTGGACTTGAGACTTTTGTTAACCCCCTCTGCATTGCTTCAAAAATGACTAAGTATTGGAATTTTTTTTATAAAAGAGAAAAGAAAACAAACGAAGATAAACAAGAATAAAGCATAAGGGAAATCCATGGGTGGTTAGATGAAAGCACTAAGTTGATCAAGAATATGGATCAACAAACCTTTGGATACTCTTACAATGGTATCATGTACCTACATGCAAATGATTTCAAATCATCTCAGATCAGTTCCATACTCAATCCTTTCCATTCTCCATTTTGCGACATGATACCAGAATACAAAAGATGAAACATGATGTGCTTCCTTCAGATGCTCATATATTCCTTGGTGATCCAGTCACTCCATCAATGCTCCATGTGTAATATTTGTTTAGATGTGATGATATAACCCCATGGTATGTCATGAAGTTGTGATTACCTTACGATAGTTGACTAGGATGTCATAGCATGTAAAGTTTTCTCACTTGCATCGTGTTACCATGGGAAACATGTTCGTTAGAAGTATGCCCCTCTTCTAAGATGACTCATACTATTAGGTTGTTTAGACTAGGTAGCACAATCCATATCCTAATCACACTAATCATTTTTCATTTTCCGAGTGTCACTCATTTTCATCCACATTAAACAACATCCCGTCATGTATGGCTACTCAAAGGTCAAAAGGAAAGGTCGGGAAAAAAAGTCATGAAGGCTAAAGAGGTGTAGAACAAATTTAAACAAAGTATAAACTACTTCACTATGGCCCCCCACCTTTCAAGTCCTAAAAAGAAAAATGCCTATCTAAAGAAAAAAGGACAAAAAAAATCAAAGAAAAAAAGGGGAAGTGTGTGCAGACCGAAGTAGTAAAGGCTACCTCTCAAAGGCAAACGTGAAAAGAATGCCTAGCTAAAATGAAGTTAGAAAAAAAAAACTAAAATGGCCTATGCATGTCTATGACTTTGAAAGTCATCACTTGAGTGTTCCCCTTTTTCCCTTTCGTCATTAATCTCAATAATAGCCTATCCTCCACCTAAACTACTTAGGAAATATGAGTTTTCCTTAGGAGTGGGCTAAAATTATGAACGATGTTTCCCTAGGTAAAACTTAGGCAAGTGTTTAAATTAAATTAAAATGTTATGTTTGCTAGGAGATTGTCACCTGGAGCCATGAATTAGTGATTTTCTAAGGGGTTAGACCCATCATCATAGGTAAATATTGCACATTGGACTGTTATTGGGTACGTGGAGCACCCCCTTTCTATTTGAGCACATGTTTAATGTCTCAACTTAAGTGGAAGGGCGAATTTCACCTTGGCAGATGATTTATTTCATTAATGAAGGAAGGTGTTGAGCTTATTTGACCATTTTTACCTTTCCTAAAGGGGCTATATCATGAAAAATATTATTTTATGGTGATTGACCTTGTCAAGGAAGATAAAAACATTATTTATTTATGATTTGACCACATCAAGGGAGAAAATCATTATTTATTGTAAAAAGCACATTTAAATATTATTTGGCTCATGATTCTATAATTCTACCCATGGTATTTTTCTTACCCATGGTTTTTGTAAATGGTTTAAGGCTTTCTCTTCACTTATAAAAGGGGAAGGCCTCTTCATTTGTAAGGAAGGATTGGATTGGAGAAATAAAGGATTTTTTTGTTGCTCAAGCATTGTGGTGTAAGTCTCTCTTATTCTTGGTGAAAATATCTTGTGTTTGATAATGACAAGGCCATGGTTAATTTTGTTTAATAGAGTAAAGGTTTGCAAATATTTATAATTGGATAAGGTATGGTTCGTAATCTATGTTATTCCTCATTTATTTTTATTTTTTATATCTCTAAAGACTAATGTCCTAGACTCAATTTTTATCATATAAACTTCTTTCAAACCTTGAAGATTTAATTCAATCTTCCTCGAAATTTTTTCTTGGGTTTATTGTGCTTTGGATTGTCCTTGTGCTCATTCTTTGGCATAAGGTTCTCTAATGTCTTTATTTTTAATATTTCACCAAGGGTAAAGAGAACCCATCAACGCATGAATAAAAAGACTTTTTTTTTAATCTACCCCATTAAAAAAAAATCTCGTCACTCATTTTTTTTTAGTTTAAAAAAAATATCATTCACATTTCAAATGTCTATTCTAATGGACCTGTAAAGCAATTATTATTGAATGATTAGCATACTTAGGGTTCAATTACTTTATGATGAAATATTATTACTTGAACCCTAGCTCTCTCATTTTCTTAAAAATTGGATCTATTAACCAATGGTTGCAGCATGTGCGTGCTTTCTTGCAGCTCAGTTTATTTTTTGGAAGAGTCAGTGCATATCTTTGTGGATTTTGATCAGTCCAAGCTTCCCACATCGTTGCATACTCTCATTAGTTGCATATCTGACCATATTTGGGATCGTTTCATTCATAAAACTGATTGGATCGATTGTACCAATCATGTGAGGGCGTGTTGAAATTAGTTTGATGATCAGGTCTATAGTAAACAAAGGCCGACCAATTTACATTTGTTTCACTTGGTCGCTTGGGAGTCCAGTTTTATTTGCATCCAAACCCTCATAACTCCACTTGGTTTGCTTAACTCGGATCCAAGCCTTTAACTGTGTGTTTTAGGGTTGTGCAGGGCATCTATAAATTCATTCCAAACTTTTAAAAGAATGACCAAGCCTGATACACCATTACATAGATCTCTATTCTAAAGGTTATCTTATTTGTCCGAGCCAGGTATTAAGTGCCATTTGAATTCCAGGATAAAGTTTATTTTTTTATTATTATTTGGTATCTGCACTGAATCTCATTGTATTTTGAATTCATCATCTTCCTTCAAGAAAACTATCGTTGTGTAGTTCATTCATTTATGAAACCATCAAACATTGTTAAAATCCTGGTGCATGCTGCTCTGAGTCTATTTGACATATGATCATTGATCTGAACATTTCGTTTCATCCATATGGCAAGTAAACAAGTATGTTGATAATAAAATTTCCAAATATGGTGAAAGATATGGCTGTTAGATACACTCTGCAAATCTGAAGCTTAAGTTCAAACATTATCACATACTTGGTCCAAATTTTCTTATTTGTGTTAAAATTTGCTTATGAAAGGTGGCCAACGCTTCATGGTTACAAAAACACATTGGTCACGTTTTCTGCCTATTTATTAGATTTGATGTTTTAATGACAATTTTGTTTACCCTATTCCTTACTGTGTTAAACACATGGATACTATATCTGATGACGTCTTCTCGTTCCAACATTTACACAACAAACTCAAATTCTTATAGGGTTGTATGGCTATACTAGTGTTCACATTTTATTCTGGCAGACTTCATAATGTTCATTGTTGGCAACTCAGTACATTGCAACACTTAAACCCAGGAATGATACACATACCATCTGAAACATTAATCCTAGGTTATTTGTCGATGTCACAATGAGTCTAATTTGTGCCTAACGTAATTAAACAAGCAAAATTTGAGATGCAAGCTTGCCCAAGATTACAATAATGAAACTCATATCATATACCTTTAAGCCTGTAATGTCCTATGTGCTGAATCAATTGTCTAGATAGACTTGATAATAACATTAATGGTTAAATTTAGTTTAGTGATGGATGAGTGCAAATGTTGTATTCCTGATGGGAATTAGTTCTCGTTACATGTTTAGATCTTAGTGGTATATGACTGTTGCATGATGAAGAACTTGTATTCTGCTCTATAAATGTTACAACATACATGGTTTGAATGATGAACCTTTTTTTTGGGGGGGGGTCTTTCAAGCATTGTTGTCATTGATTGAATAAACCTGTTGTCCTAAACAAAGTTGTGTCTTTGTTATAAATCTTTCGTGACATTTGGCTTATAGTGATAAGTGAATGATCTGTGAATTTCATTTACATGCAAACATCATCTATGATCTAACTTGCCATTGCATACATTTCTCATTGATACAACTCATGAAGTATCATGCCACAGTTGAAATCTTGTGATCAATTGAGCAAGGCTCACGTTTCATTTCTGATCACCAGTGTTTTGTTCACTGATTAGTTCTATTTTTGTGGGCACCTACTTCTCATAGAGTCATATGGTCCTTAAATCTTGACATTGTTGCAAGCATCACAACATAACCTTTGGTACTTTTGCTCACATCTTCTCACTATTGTTGGTCATATTATGTTCTTGAACATAGTAGTAAATGCACTTTGGATGCCCAATTCAATGTTGATATATGAGATAGATCACCGACACTATGATTAAACTCGATTTGGTACACGTTCTATGATATAATTGTGCGGTTTTAAAGTTATAATCTGATATCACAATTTCTTGAGTTGTCATTACCTTGTTCTGAACAAAGTTAATGTTATGGTCCTTTATTTTTGGATGGAAACTTATTGATAACAATAGAATAAATGAGAAATGCAAATGATAATGAATGAACCTTGATGCATATGAAATAACTAATAGAAACTTCATTGTTTTCCATTTGGGTTGTCGTGAATGATAGCCTGTGAATGAACGCCATCCAGTATTGTCTTCTCTTGTTTCAATGAATCAAACCTTTAGAGAAGTTAAGATCGAGTCAACGTTGGTCCTTTTCCTCACCTTTTCTTACAACGATAGGAATCAATGTGACAACATAGGATCCCCTCCATAGGTTAGTGACCCTAGCCTAGAAGTGTAGAGGCAAGGTTGTTGAGGTGATAGTGAGTGGTCTTCCTGTACGTGTCCTTAGGTTTTTACCTTGGAAAGGTTGGGACTTTTCCTCTAGGGAGAATCCAAGAGATAACAATACTCTTCTGCTCATAATGCCTTCAAAACTATATGTTATGCTAAGTTGTATGGCCAACCTCATACATGGACTAAAATGCATACTCAATAGCCTTTAAATCCATAGCCTATGACCATTTTCTCTTGTCATCGTTCAACATATAGAATATTAACTTTTTAAACCATATTTGTAACATGAAATATGAACCATGAATGTTTATTTTTAAAACATATCTTCAACATAAACCATGAATGTTTATTTTTAAAACATATCTTCAACATAAACCATGAGTCTTCATGCCTCTAATATTTACTCATGTGACCCAAATGAATGATGAATTTATATATTGCATTTAAAAAAATCAAGCTCGTGCCTACACTAATTCCAAACTATATATGTATCAGGTTTCCTTTTTGTTTCAAGAAACATGATATATGCAAGCCTTCAATTAGACACGATGTCTCTTTTTTTTGTAAGTAAAAAAAGTTGTATTTCCTTAAATCGTCAGCAACCCAACATACATGGAAAAACTAGCCACTTGTTCTTCCATACATATGGAAACTGGCATGCTTTCAAGTTTTTGTTGAATTATGATAAAAATTGGAAACAAAAAACTATGCAACAACATATCTGCAGCCATGGTTGTTATGAACAGAGATGAATAATAAAAAAAAAGGAAATTAAATTGTGGACGAAACCGGATTGCCATCACCATTTGGAGGTTGTGGAGAAAACACATGAGTTTGGTACCAGGTCAGGTATCTGTGCTTGACAAGATCGCTTGAAAGGGAGTCAAATAAAGCATTTAGGCACTGACAAAGAGTAATTTGGTAGTGAAGCTGATCTATTGCATCCCGTCTCATTTCAAAGATAAGTTACAGATACTCCTATGAGAAACGACACATGTTAGGCATCTCTAGTACTGAAGTTGCAATTGGTTGAGATTCACTGACAGGTTTAGCCTCCTCTTCTTTCCCAGCAGTACGAATCTCTTCTTCGACATGCCAACTTTATGTTTCTAGAGAAAAATTGCCTTCCAGGGAATGTTGTCCAGAAGTGTGGGGCAGAGTCAGTATGTCGTAGGATGAGAAAAGTAAGGAGTCCATAGGTTCCTGAGGAGGATCCTGAGGGAACTCTTCCTCAACATAAGCCATGTCTTTATCGTCGTCCAACCAATTTTGAACATAACAAGGTGAATTATTCAAAGAAGGACCAACAGGTTGAACATCAGAGATGGGGGGCAGAATTGGAGCAAAGGAGGAGCCTGGACGATGGTGCCGAGAAACAAAGTTGTAATAAGAGGGCCCCCACTTGGGATTTCCCCTTTCTCATGGCATTGGGATAGCTAGGGAAATATTGGAAACTAGGAGGAGGAGTGTAACACACCTCCCCGGTCACCAACAGGCCAGGGAACGTCACTCAGTCAGACACTTAACTTAGTTCTGACAACATAATGCAACACCTAATATTCAAGTGAGGGATGTCACATAACTTTTTAAAAAAAATACATATATACACACACAAGCATACATACATACTGAACTAGATGCAATTAAACACATACATACAATGCTCTAGCGGAAGCTTCACATATAAAAGTTAAACAAATAGTTGTGTTCTGTAAAATATACGATTTCAGACTGATTTAATAGTGAACACAGACATGCAACATATACAGGGTATATCCTTAAACATATGGACAATTATGCTCACAGAAGCAATAAAACCCATAAAATAACACATAAATGACAATGCAGCATGGAATTCAACACATAACCGATACTTATCTTGGTAAGAATGTCACCAACTGCGTGCAGACCGTCCACGAACCTCCCAGCCTTAGACTACACTGTTCATCACTTTCAACAGTGAGTCACCCCTGAGCTAGGACTAGACTCCACCCGAGAAACGGATTCCTAACTCGGCTAAAGGTTCACGGTCAACTGGAAAGACTCCATCTCAGGTGTTCACTCAACCACAACCTACAACCTATCCTTCCCCACATGCATGTCCCACCCAAGGAAGTGTGCCCCTTCTTTTCTCAACAGTCCTTCGGCTGTCCCACTTCCCTTCCAGGGCTTCAGCAACAGGCCGGACCGGAAGTCTCAGAGCGCTGTAGCCGCAGTTTATCACCTTCAGGAAATCGATCCTTAAGAATTCCCTCACTCAGAGAATTGCTCACGGGCCTGACAACCCGCCTCTTCAAAACTCAACCACAGCCTACAACCTCTCGTTCCCCACATGCCTGTCCCACCTAAGGAAGTGTGTCCCTTCTTTTCTCAACAGTCCTTCAGCTGCCCCACTTCCCTTCCAGGGATTCAACAATAGGCCTAACCGGAAGTCTCAGAGCACTGTAGCCGCAGTTTATCACCCTCAGGAAATCAATCCTTAGCAATTCCCTCACTTAGAGAATTGCTCACATGCCTGACAACCCGCCTCTTCAATCCCGCTCTCAAAGCCGACAGGTATACCAACAGGAATGGATATCAATCTGGATGGGTACAGTGGTAGGAAGATATGAGGTAGCTCAAGGGATGACAAAATGTATCGTGGATATTGGTTCTGTGGTCTCAGGAAAATATGGTAAGATTCTCCCCTTCACAATGGTCCATCCCCCCCAAAGGAACTAAGTCTCGACAATAAGTATGCATGGTATCCCCCCCAAAGGAACTAAGTCTCGACAATAAGTATGCATGTCTCCAACTTGACACTTGTCATGTTGGAAGCTACTCTGATACACTTGTCCCTACTTTAGGACTTAGGATAATTTAGTTATCCGTACTTTATGTTTTTAAGAAATATTAATATAATATTTATTTTCGGCTTTAAGCTCTCTAGCTTAGCACTGTTCTTAACTTTAGGCCCTCCCTTTCCCCATTTGTTAGAATCTAGTCCCCCTTCTCTTTTATCGTGGTCGATCTACGCGCAACGATGTATTTTTATATTAATAATGAGATATATACAAAATAGGCGCTCTAGCCTTTAACATCTAGGTGCGCTGGCCTAATTCCAAGACATAATCATTTTGACTTATAATACTGGCTCACCAGCCTAAAATTCATATTATATACACAAAGGTTCGCTGACCTTAATATTGCATGCACTTTAGTTACTGTGCGCTGTATCCGCTGACCTCAAGGTTGCGCGCTCTTTAGTTACTGCGTGTTGTATCCTCTATCTTTAAGGTTGCATGCTCTTTAGTTACTACATGTTGTATCCTCTGTCTTTAAGGTTGCGCGATCCTTAGTTACTACGCGCGATATTCAGAAATGAGCACATTACATCCCTTTACTACGCAGTATATGCGCGCACCATGCCATGAAAGGTGTATTACAAACATGATGTCTAAACAACTCACTAGCTTAAATATACTTGGATTATATTTACATTTGGGTTTGGCCGAGGGATATTACAAGGAGAGGACACCCAAGGGAGAAAAAACCAGAATGGGAGGGGGAAGCCAGAGTTTGAACCTGAACAAGAACAAGAGAAAGATGAACATTTCCATTTCTTACCTCCATAATAGTTGTCAAATTGATAATGGAGAGTGCCATTAAGGTCGAGTTGATAGCACGCATTTGACTCGTACAAGGCCAAGAAGACTTAGGGTCGTGCTTTGAGTGCACCATTAAAGATTTCTTCCAACATAGGTGCACCACCATTCCCATCGAGTGAATGCTACTCATGCGGAAGGGATTGAGGGAAAGGGTGGCGGCTTGGGTTATTAACTTCCCAACACACATGTTTTTCAGTTGTCACCCCATTCGGGGGGACAAGACATATTTTAGTGGGACACTTTCCTATATATATATTATGGATAATTGGACAAAGTGATGTAACAATGCTTTCTCAGGGTCTTGCAATTCTTGCAAGATTTTGAAATTAAATTGGGCCATATTTTCGGTCAACAAGTGCGACTAAGAGAAGCTCAAGAATTCGTTCTCATAAAAGGTCCCATATGCAAGGAAAACCTTATGAGATGGGACATACAAACCATATCCATCAAAATCTACTATTAGTGAGTCATATACACATGAAAACTCATTAAAAATCCAAAATCTTCTCATAGTAGTCATAGGAGGAAGAGGCATTTCAAAGATAATTTCTAGGGATAATTCTAGAAGGAAAAACTACCTACATTTGATGGCGAGGTTAAATCTATATAGGAAATTGAGACATGGCTTTTGAAATAATAAAGTATTTCCAACTTCATGACTATTCTAGGAATATGAAGGCCAACGTTGCCATATTTAATTTATATGGAAAAACTTCTATTTGGTGAGATCACCTCCAACAAGTAAATATGATCAATGAAAGAAATATTGTGTGGAAGCAATTAAAAAAATATTTCTAGCATAAATACCTCTTTGATTGCTATTATGAAGGTAAGGCCCAATAATTCCATGAAGTAACAATAGGGAAAATGACCATGGATGAATATGTAACCAAATTCTTAGAGTTTCTAAAGCATCACAAATATATTAGAATTACAACTTGAATGGGCCTTGTTATCCCCCATGCCCAGGGATAACTAAGGAGATTGTGTCTCGAGGCCCGCATGTTGAAGACATGGAGTGCTGAGAGCCAAATGAGAGGACAAAGCCCCTCTTCTTACCACACCACCATTGATTGCTAGCAACAACATCCACCACACTAGCTTGTCCCACAAAGGAAAACATGTCTTTCTCTACAAGGTAAAAAGTCTGGTCTCATGGTAAGTGTCATTTTAATAATTGAAGCATTTGAACATGTTGCAAAGGGTCCTTTCTTGGTTTTGAAAATGTTTGCTTGGAAATTATGCCTTTTTCCTCATTTCACCTTGGTGGTTGACACATTATCCTAGTAAGTGGGTCACCCTCGAGAAAAGGGTTGCTACTAGGGGATCTCCTTGAAGGGTCATCATACCATTCCCTTTCGTTTCCTCATATTTTGTGTTTTCAGGCCCATTGACCCAAGAAGGGCTTGTACATCCACTACTACATGACGAAAAAATTGCGAAGACTACTTGTGACAAAAGTACTATTTCGTCGCAAAATTCCAGAGAAAAAGTTCAATTTTTCAATTTTGATCTAAATCCACCCTGTATTCATCGCTCTATCGACGGAAGAAAACTTTCATCTATTTTGCGACGATAATCAAGATGGTGGACTACTGTCTCAATTTTGACAAACTTGTGTTTTCATCGCAAGAGCGACGCTCACTATTGACCGTTACACTTTTTGATACTATCCATATTGACCATTATACATTTTAACAAAGTCTAAATTGATATAGTCAAAGTTCGTCGCAAGAGCGACGAATTGACCGTTATAACCGTTCCATATTCGCTAGAGTGACCTAAATATAACAAATAAATAGGTTAAAAAATGAAATATTCAGGTCACTGTCATCGCAATTGCGACGACGGTGACCTAAATTGACCTATAAATATTTGACGATTTAAAGATGTTGCCACAATCTTGCTATAACAATGACCATTCCAAAAGGGTATTTTTGTGCGGAAGTTGTGCGGAAGAATGTCACAGAATATAGTTAGAGGTGGGGAAAAAAGTAAAGTGGGTGAAAAGAGTGATGGTAGATGTTATTGACCTTGCCAAAAATGTTGCCTCACATGTCCCGTAAGAATTTTAATAGCAACAACTACAAAACATTGTAGAAAATATGGGCACATTGATGGCGGATCGAATGAATATCGTCCCATGGTAATTAGCTATATATTCATTATCTTTTTTTCTTTTGTCAATTTTATATAAAATTATATATATGTATATATATTGTTTGAATGTTTGTTATAGTATACACTAATTTTGCATGATTGTTTGTAATTATAAAGTTAGAGTTGCCCTCTAACTTTTTGCAAAATATTGCACCAAGTAATAGTAGAAATGATGTTGTACAAGCTAAGGAACATCATGACCAAGCAAATGAGGATCTCATGGAAGAAGATGATGGGACAAATCAAGTTAATGATCCCATGGAAGAAGATGATGGGACAAATCAAATGATCCAAGATTTGTTTTCACAGTCGGATGAGGATGGGGACAATGCTGGTATTTATGATGAACCTCTATTAGAAAAGGAAAATAAACGACTTTATGAAGGATCAAGAGAAAATCTTCTCTCCGCTACATTGCTGCTAGTGAACTTAAAGGTTATGAATAATTTTTCAAACACTTGTATGACACAGATCCTAAGGTATGTAATATGTTTCATCTCATATTATACATAAATGTTGATTTTTTTCTATTTGTTTTTAGTGTTAATTAATGTGTAAAATAAGAATGCAATTTTTACAATTAATATTCTTACATTAACTAGTTATTTGTTATGTTGTAGATTGTTAACTGAATTTTTGTTACCATCATCAAATATTTTATCTCGCACATATCAAGGTTTGCATGCCATTATGAAAGACATTGGAATGGATTATCAAACTATAAATGCATTTCCTAATGACCATATTATATATTATGGACAACATGCTTCAAAAACAAAATGTATGCAATGTCTTATCAGTAGATATCGAACTGATCTAGTAACAAAAGGGGTGCCTCGAAAGGTTCTTCGTCATATTCCCATAATTCCACGTTTGCATCGATTGTTTAGGTGTGAAAGCATAGCACAATTTATGGATTACCATGCACATAACATAAGTGGAGATGGTGTTCTTCGAATGCCTGCCGATGGTTCTGCATTAGGGAAATTGAGGAAAAATGGGCAGATTTCAAAGATGAACCTCGTAATGTTAGGCTTTCATTGGCAGCTGACAGTGTTAATCCATTCAGAGAGCTTAGGTCTATTTGCTCAGTGTGGCCTATTTTTGTTATCAACAATAACATTCCTCCTTGGATGTGAATAAAGAGGGAACACATAATATTGACAATGATTATTGCAGGTATTTGTTTACATTAATTTTTTGAATGTAACATTTTCATTTGTTTCAATTTTTGCATAATATATTTTGTTTATTTATTTACTTATATATATTACATGATATCATTCCTATAGTAATTATGTGTAATTTCAAACAATTAGGTAAGTATCAGGTTAAAGATATGAATGTATATATCGAGCCTCTTATCGATGAGATACTAAATTTATGGGTTGGCATCACAATGTATGACATATGTAAACCAATCGGGGAGAATAAATTTAAATTCTGTGGAATACTTTTATGGACAATTCATGATGCCCCTGGACTAAGACATTTTGTGGTATGTAACATTCTAATATTGCTCTTTAATACTATATAATTTTTTAATGTTATCATGGTGCATGCTTAATTTTTAAATAATCTCATCGTATAATTGACATTAATCCATTTGTTGCAGGTTTTCAAACAAAGGGTAAATTTGCATGTCTAGATTGTGACCCT
>JASDQU011248754.1:0-25470 GCA_032191745.1 Picea mariana
ATTGATCAGCCTAAAAAAATTGGTGATATCAGTCTTGTTGTGTCTTTTATTTCTTTATCCATATGCTTATGATTTTAGTTTTTATTAGTTTAATTCTTGCTTATAGTTTTGTTTTTTTTTCTCTAACTCTTTCCTCTACAGCTGTCATGCTCAGCAAGACCCAATTGGGCATGTAAGCACCTCTTATTTGTTCACCAAGGTGACGAATTGGGTGCAAACACCATCTAAATGGGAAGACTACCTACACTTGGTAGAATTTACCTACAACAATGGGTATCAATAATCATTGAAGATGATCCCATTTGAAGCACTTTATGGAAGAAAGTGCAATACTCCAGTAAGCTGGGATAATCCAGCTGATAGAGCAGTGGTTGGGCCAGGGTTGCTCAAGGAAATGGAAGAACAAATGCTCAAAATTAAGCAGAATTTAAAGGCTACCCAAGACAGGCAAAAACGTTATGCTGATAAAAACATAACCCACAGAGAGTTTAAAGTGGGAGAGAATGTTTTCCTGAAAGTGAAAGACTATATAAGTTCCCTGAAGCTAGGAAATTGTTTGAAGTTGGCAGCCAGATTTTGTAGGCCATTTGAAATCCTAGAAACGATTGGGGCAGTTGCATATATGCTTGCATTACATGGATCCATGACTGTACATAATGTGTTTCATGTTTCATTTCTTAAGAAATATATACCTGATGCTAGTCATGTTATCGATTGGAATGTGATTCAGAAGGAGCAAGAAGGTGTCTTGCAAGTGCATCCTATGCGCATAATGGATTGGAAAAGAAAACATCTCTGGAATCGAGCCATAGGGATTGTAAAGGTCTAGTGGACTTGGTATGGTCCCGAGGATGTGACATGGGAGCATGAGGATACTATGATGGAATAATACCTGCATCTTTTTGAAGATTTTGAAAATCTTGCTGATGTTGTGTAGAAGTTGCACTGAGGACAATGCAAAAATAAGGGGAGGGGATTGTAATACCCCAAGGATGTTCCCCTGTTATTTTATGTATTGTAATCATGTTTATAGGCTGGTGAGACAAGTGTATATAAGATGGTGGGATTATGTTTTATTTAGGCCCGAGAGCCTAGGTGTTAAAAGCCATGAGCCTGATTTTTTGTATATGTAATTATGCAGATCATTAATAAAATATAAACATCGCTGCGTGCCGAATTACCATGAAGAAAGAGTGATGGGGGACTAATATTCCACAAGGCTAGGTAAGGGAGAGGGGGATGAAAGGTTGGAAGAGGGGATAATCTTGAGGGCTTAAGTGCTTGAATAATAATTTATTATTATTCCAAAGTGGCATGAAAGGTATATATTTATCCTAAGTTTGTGGAAAAGGGAACACATACTTGATGGAGTGCATGCAACTCCATGGGAGACATGTGTCAGCCAAGGCACATGCAATTTAACCCAAGAATTGAGTCCTGATGGGGGTTCGTCTCCATTCTGGAGTCCGTTGTCTGAACCATGTTTCCTTTGCGTATGATCTGTACATACCTCACACAGCTCTGAAACCTGAAACCATGAGGCCAACCTGGGATGTTTTCCTGAGAAGCCGAGGCATCCTCCATCTGAAATGTTTTAGTATATGTTCGATCTTTGCGTTGGTTCCTTTCCACGCACCCTAAAAACCAGTGGCAAACCTATGGACTGAACCGTGTCTCCTGTGTGTCTTGTGAACCCAGTTTATCCACACTACAAATCTGAGTTCGTGCTTAACCGTTTGGGTTGTTTTATTTTGTGAAACCTGAGAATACCGTTATGCCATGTGTGTTATAACTGTGGGTTGTTGTGGCCACACAGTCCCTTAGCTGAGTGTGAACCATTTCCATCATCTGTTCCTTGCTGAGCCTTACTGTTGTCCTCCTTGTGCTAGAATGGAGCTAAAGAAGCAGGTTGTCAGGCCTGTGTGCAACACTCTCTCCAGGTGAGAGAGGTGGTTGTGGTTGAAGAAGCAGGTTGTCAGGACTATGAGCAACTCTCTAGGTGAGAGAGAGTGAAGAGGAAGTAATAAATCCTAGAAGGTGTCCTATAGTTGCCACAAATCTTGGATAATTCTGGTCCATCCTGTTGCTGAAGCCCAAGGCAAGGGAGGTTAATCAGTCGAAGGAATATCCGATGTGATAGTGAAGGTGTATACTCCTGGGGTGGGATAGGCATGTGGGGAATGAGAGTCTATGAGTAGTGGGCATATGTGGTTGCTGGGAAGAATGCATCCTCATAAACTGTGTGTCTACCTGTTGACCTTGCCTAGCCTAGGATTCCCTTACCCGGTGGATCTTAGTCCCATCTCGGGGGTGACCTAATGCTGAGAGTGATGAGCAACACAGTCTAAGGCTAGGAGGTTCGTGGAAGGTCTGCACACAGTTGGTAGTGTTATTCCGATTAAAATATCAGTATTAATTCTATACTTAATTTATATGTGATGCATGTATGTGTCTTTGAAATGTATCATGTATTTTGTTGCAATTATGAATTACTATTAATTCCATTATTTTTGTATGTTAGCAGTAATCATGTGATTACTCTGTATTGTTCGGTTAATTTTTATTAAATATGCATGTTATATATATATATATATATATGTATGAGATTGTTCCGTGTAGTAGCATTTCCCGACAATGGAGTTGATGGTCGGGGACGTTACAAATTGGTATTAGAGCAGTAAAGGACACCTTTAAGGTTGTGTTGGTAGCATTAACCGATGGGGTTGTAAGCCAGGGGATGTTACATGTATGCTTCTAACGAGTCCTTAAAACTTGATAAGATCAATACGTACACATCCCTAATTAAAAGGATAAAATGTACTATATCAATAAAAGGAAAGAGTAATTTTCACAACTATCTAAGATGGATGCTAAGAAGTTTTGGAGCCAAATTCTAAACCGCAATACTAAAGAAAATAACACGATTCCATTAAGGGGATGGAATTCCTTCCTTAAAAGTCTTTACGAGTTCCCTAATGCCATGGAGAACATTCCTACTCTCCCTACAGAGTATGAAGTTTTTTCTTTAGATGACATAGAGTTCGGGGTTAAGCGACTTGCAAATGGGAAAGCTAAGGACATTGAAGGCTACCAAGATAAAATTTTTAAAATCAGAGGGCCTATCCTTATCCCTCACAAACATAAGCTCTTCAATTTAGCATTCAAGAAGGGCTTCCCTAAACCCTGGATGCAAAGCCTCATTGTTTCTATTTTTAAAAATGGGGATAGAAACATTCCCTCTAATTATAGGACCATTGTGATTAGCCCGATTTAGCCAACTTTATGGAATTATTTTGGAAAAGAAGATTAGCCTTTGGCTAGAAAGTCACGGTAAAAGATCTAAAGGCCATGCCGAATTTAGGAGTTATCATTCAAATATTGACCACCATGTTGCCTTTAGGATCATCGCAGAGGAGTTTCGAAATACTAAAACCAATCTTTTTTGTTGATTTGTTGACTTTAGAAATTTTTTTGACATGGTTCCTAGAAAAAACATTTGGAATAGGTTGGAAGAGATAAAAGTGCCTCTCAAGTTGAGGGCTGCTGTAATAAGGATGTATGCGAATGTTATTTCTAAGTTAAAAAATACCGAGGGCTAGTCGAAAGAGATTAACTGTAATATTAGAGTCCAAGATTGTCCCTTGTCCCCTACCCTTTTTGGCATATACATTGACAAGTTAGAAGATTGCTTGGGATAAGCAAGTTGTGTCGACCCCACTCTCACTGGTATAGTCATCAATCTTCTTCTTTATGACAATTATATCATTCTTATGGTAAGGAGTCCCCATGATCTTGAAAACCAACTAAGAATCCTTAAGGATTTTTGCTCCAATATGGCTATGATTGTTAATACTGATAAGACTAAGATCATGATTATTAAATCTAATAATATCACTTATGATTCCTTCGTATATGACAACAACAACCTTGAGGAAGTGACTTCATACAAATATCTTGGAGTTTATATTCACCACAAGCTCAACTAAAATTATAACATTGACAAAAGGATTATTAGGGGATGGAAATTTTATTATGGGAATGAAAACAATTGTAAATCAACCGATCTTTGGAGTTAGGATAAGAAGAAACTCCTCTTTGAGACTCTTGTTACACATGTTATTATTTATGGATGTGAATTCTGGGGTTGTAGTATCTCTCATGAATCCTGGAGAAAGATAGAGAAAATAAAAAAGAATTTAATTATCTATAATCTCAAAATTAAAGGAAATATGCCCTATCCCATCCTCTTTTAGAAACAAGCCTCTCCCCCATTGAGAGAATGACTATGATTATATACCTAATGTATAAGAACAATTTAAACAACATGGAAGACAAGTAGCTTCCTAAAATTGCTTCAAATTCGAGTCGTAACCACCATTGAGTCAAACGAAGATGGCATAAATATGCTCGATCTTGGCTAAACTATTGGGGAATCATGGAAGACACCATTTTCCAGAATAAATATACTATTAAAAATATCATCAAATCAAAATTTAAGGAGAAAATGTGGTGTGATAAAGAGTTAGAGGAAAAAATAAAATTAAGGTATTATAAGGATGTAATCAACCCTAATCTAGAAGATAAAAATTATCTATCTATTTTGACAAGTGTAAAGAAAAAAATAATCATTGCTAAGATAAGAACAAATTCTCACGAGCTCCATAGTGAAACTGCGCATTGTTCAATTCCTAAAACGCCATGGGATGAAAGAGTGTATCACCTTTGTGACACTAAGAAGGTTGAATATGAAAATCATTGTCTCTTAGATTGTCCATCCTATACCCAGATTATATCACATTTTCAAAATATTTGTCACACTACTAACCTTCCTAACCTCTTAACTCAAAAAAACTATGGTGATATTGGAAATCTTCTCTTAATGATTTTCGAGCATAGAAACAAAATTCTAAAGAATCATAAGTAATCACGTACCCTCTTAAGGTCCAGTAGACCAATTAGGTCTTAGTGGACGCTAATCATCATCATTTTATTTGAAATGAAAATTCATTTTTCTCTATCGTTTAGCGAAAGACTAAAAACATTAAATTAACTTGTTTTTTGGTGAATATATGAACGTGGATATTAGTTTTGGGGTGGTTTATAAGTCTACAGTGATTTATATGAATTGAGAATAATTCTGCAACATATATGTTTGCTACCATTCAATCCTTGCCATAAATTAGGTGCAAAAATTCATTTTCGTATTTATTTCGTTATTTATTTTCTCTACTTTGAAAAATGATCAATTCACCATTGATACCAAAACCTCTTAAGAGGCGGCTAAGAAAAGTAACCCTAGATAATCTTTATGACCTTATAGGATCATTAGAAAAATGTAGAGAAGAAAGAGAAACAAAACTTCAAATAGAGTTAGAGGCAATGCTTGATAACAAATTTAAATCCTTAGAAGACAAGATTCATACACATATAGACATTAGAGTATTAGGGTTCAAGATTCAATTGCATAAAATATAGGTTAGATTACAAGAATTGGAAAAGAAAAGACAAGAAAAGACAAAATCAATCCAAGAAGGAGAGGTAAGAGAAAATCATAATATGAGAGACAAGATTAAAGAGATAGAAGAAAATATAATTAATACTTTTTCCCTAAATGGTTTGGAAAATAGATTGGATATCAAACCAATCAAAAAGGAAATTAATAAGATAATCTAGTTGGATAACGAGCATAAAAAAAACCTTGAAACTCATTGCTTTTAGTATAAAAGAGAAGAAACATGAGGACACACTAGCAATAGTAAAATAAGAACTAAAAACAAATCACAAATTCAAACCACTTACCTCATAGAAGCAAAGAGGCTGGACAAAATAATCAAAATAAAGATAGGTTGATTTGAGTCAAGGTAATCTCTAATGACCATAAATATGACATACTTATTAAATCTCCAAGCTTAAAAGGGTCAAGAATTTTTATAAATGAAGATCTCATTCCAGAAGACCAAGCTTAATTAAGGAAGGAAGTTCAAAATGTAAAAGAAGCTAGGAATAAAGGAAAATGGACTAAAATTAGAAATTGAAAATCTATTATTAATACCAAAAAGATAATAATAAATAGGAATTGGGGATTCTCTCGATCCTCTCTTGGAATTTTCGTGGCTTTCCATGGCACAAAGTCCTTAAGTCAAATTGGATATAAAATTGATATTATTTTTCTAGTTGAAACTTGGGATCATGAAGAATCTGAGGTCCCTAACATAGAAGGATTTGTCTTATGGTTGGCATGGAACAAGAAATATTACCACAAAGGGATTGCAATCATTCCTTATTACATAAAAAAGAGCATTACTCCTCACATTCATATTCATTACATATACTGTCTTAATCAATACATTTGGATAGATATTTCTAACATTAATGATAAGAATATTTATATAGAAATATGTTATTTCGTGCCTATTAATTCTACCTTAAAAAAAAAAAAAAAACTACATAAAATTGTCCATATAATAGCTTAGCGCAAGATATTTATAGTATTATAAATGACGATATTATCCTCTTTCTAGGGGACTTTATTGATAGAATTGAAACTAATCAAGCTATTATTTTAAACAACAAATCCAACCCTAATCCTTTGTGGGTATACGAGGACCTTGTTTTATCTAATAGATAAAAAAGAAACTCTGAAGACCTAACTAAGAATTTATCTGGTACCAATCTAATCAAGCTCTACAATTCACAAGGCCTAATACTTTGTAATGGCTTAATTAAGTGGCCAAAATCCGATCGGGTGACTCATATTCATGGGTTGGGTAGTAGTGTCATGGATTATGTGATATCCAATATCCTCGTTTACAACCAAAAAGTAAAGTTTGAAATTTTAAATGACCATGAACCCGACTCTAATCATAAAACTTTAACCCTAACTCTAAACTTTTCCATGCACAAAAGCCCCATGGAAGAAAATTTCAATAACCAAAGGAACCTACTTCTTGAAAAAAATAGAGTTGGTATTTTCTTAAAGGACTTAAATAGTGAATTAAATTTTCTATCCTCCAAGGACGACTTTAAAGACCTCTATTATAATTTTATGAAAACCATTTCCACTTTCATTAATAAGTTCTCTATTGAGATGTTATGTAAAACGAAAAATATAACAACCAACCATTGGTACGATAACGAGTGTAAAATTGCCAGAAAATCCATTAGGGATGCTTCTAATGAGTCCTTAAAATCCAATAAGATAAAGGCATTCAAATCCCTAATTAAAAGGGAAAAAAGTTACTATATAAATAGAAATAAATAATAGATTTTTCACCTATCTAAGCTAGATCTAATAAATTTTGGAGGAAAATTCTCACTTGTAAAACTAAATAAATAAATATGATTCCCTTGAAGGATTGGAATTCATACCTAAAAAACATTTGCAAACCCCTAATTCCATGGACATTGTTCCAACATTTATACAGAGTATGGAATTTTTGTTCTTTAGAAGACAAAGTTTGGGGTTAAGCAACTAGTAGAAGGGAAATATAAAGACATCGAAGGATACCAAGCTAAAAACTAAAAAATTGGAGGGCCTATCCTCATCCCTCACATACACAAGCTATTTAATTTAGTAGTCAAGCAGGGTTTCCATAAACCTTGGATGAAAATCCTCATTGTTCCTATTTTTAAAAGTGGGGATAAAAAAATCCCTTTAATTATAGGACCATTATGATTAGCCCCATTTTAGCCAATCTACATTGGATTATTTTGGAAAAGAAGATTATAGTATGGATAGAAATTCACAGAAAAAGAGCTAAAGTATAGGATGAATTTAAGATATATCATTCAATTGTGGACCATCTTGTTAAGCTTAATATCATTGCAAAGGAGTGTCACAATAATAAAACCAATATCCTTTGTTGCTATTTTTACTTTATAAATATTTTGACACAATGCCTAGGATGAACCTATGGAATAGGTTGGAAGAGATAAAAGTCCCTTTTGAGTTGAGGGTTATTGTGGTAAGGATGTATGAGAATGTTATTTCCAAGTTTAGGAACACCGAGGGTTGCTCAGAATATATTAATTGTAATATAGGAGTCAAGCAAGGCTTCCCCCTGTCCCCTACCTTTTTTGGCATTTACATTGACAAGTTAGAAAGTTGTTTGGAAGAAGCGGGTTGTGTTGACCCAATTCTCTTGGTGTAGTCAATATTCTTCTTATTTACACTAATTATATTGTTCTTATGGTGGGGAGTCCCTCTGAGTTTTGCAAGAAACTAAGAATCCTCAAGGATTTATGCTCCAATACAAGTATGACTATTAGCACTGACAAAATGAAAGTTATGAAAATTATGTCAAAAAACATAACTTATGATACTTTCTTATATGAAAAAAACAACTTGGAGGAAGTTCCTTCATAGAAATATCTCAGAACAAATATTCATCCCAATCTCAAATAGAACTATAACATTGAGAAAAGGATAAAAGGAGGGTGGAAAGATTATTATGGGCTTGAAAATAATTGCAAATCAGTGCACCTTTGGATATGGATAATAAGAAAATCCTCTTTGAGACTCTCATTACTTTGGATATTTTATATGGATTTGAATATTGGGGATGCAATATATCTAGAGAATTGTGGAGAAATATAGAGAAAATCTAAAAGAATTTTATAACTTATAATCCCAATATTAAAGGCAATACACCTTATCCTATCCTCCTCATAGAAGCGAACCTTTCCCACATTGAGAGCATGGCTACGACCAAGTACCTAATGTATAAGAATGAGTTAAACAACAAGGAATACAAGAGGCTCACTAAAATAACTTCAAACTCCAGCTAAAACCGCCTTTGTCTCAAGCAAGGATGGCATAAAGATGCCCAGTCTTGGCTAAATCATTGGGGAATAAAGGAAGAGATCATTCTACATAAAATATATAATATTAAAATATTATTACATCTAAATTTAAGGAGAAATTGTGGTGCTATAAAGAATTAGAGGGTAAAATAAAATTTAGATACTATAAGGAGGTGATCAACCCTAATCTAGAAGTTCAAAATTATCTCTCTATTCTGACTAGTGTAAAGAAGAAAATCAACATTGCTAAAATAAGAACAACTTCTCACGAACTCCATAGTAAAATTGGGAATATGATAGCTCCCAAAATGCCCCGGGATGAAAGAATCTATCATCTTTGTGACACTAAGATGGTTGAAGATGAAAATAAATTTCTCTTAGAATGTTCGACATATACCCATATCAGATCTTATTTTCAAAAGATTTGTCACACTACCAATCTTTCTAACCGTGTAACTCGACAAAACTATGGTGATCTTAGAGCACTTCTCTTAATGATTTTCAACAACACAAATAAAATTTTAAAGAAATCCAAGTAATCACTTACCTTCCTAAGGTTCTATAGATCAATATTGGTCTTAGTGAACGTTAATCATCATCATCATCATCATCATCATCATCGTCATCATAAATAATGATTAAACTATGTTTTCATATCATGTAATTTTAGTGACATTTATTTAGTTTAAATTTTTAAAAACACACAAAATATAAAAGTAATAAAATATTTTTGCAAATTTATCAAATTCATTATAATAAAAATAGAGTAAATTTCATTTTTCATTTTTTTTTTAAATGTGGTTCATGACACCGCTTTATCAATACTTTATACATCCATGAACCGCCCCCCCGAAATCCGAAGAACATAGGGAGGTCGAGAATTTTTGAAATATTGAGGTCTCAACATCAAGATAATCTTATAGATCCATTAAGGACACAACATGTCACTTGTGGGAATTGAACCTGGGTGGGGGGGGACACCCCTCAGAACAAACCACTCAGGCTAAACCCAATTGACAATAAATTTCATTTTTATTAAAGATTAATTCATTTATTTTGTAACTTAAAATTGACAAATTGTCACTTTAATGTATAATCACCAATAAATCATTAAAAAATAACAATCAATATTAAAAATATTTGAAAAAACTCAATTTCAAACTAGGAAGATGTTTTAAAGTAACTCATGACCAAAAAATCATTCATTTTGTCCATATTTAGAAGGGAATATTAAAGAATTTTAAATGTTAACTTCGTACACATGCCGCTATATATTTGCAACCTTGTTTTAAGTGCATACAATGAGTAATTCATTATTTTAATTTGTTAAAAAGTAAATGAGGTAAATCATTTCATTAAAAAATAGAAAAATATTATATTAGCATTAAGTCATTTTGTGATAGCATTCTTAAGTCTCCTACCAATAATAAGTTATGTTAATATAGACTATATCTACACTTAACTTAGTAAATTTTGTATTAAGGAAGTTTAATATATGATTATAACTATCTTAGTGTTGAATAAGATAAATTAAATAATTTTTTTTCCATAATGTTTAAAATGACAAATAAACTTTCTCCTATGATATCCACAAACTTTAATTTAAAAACACACAAAGTGTACTCACAACGAGTATCGTTTCATAGATCATATTTGTGTATATGGGCTATATCTTGAGTGGTTAAAGTGAAGCATAAAAAAATATTCTCCCCACCCATGTTTGATTAGGCTCCCTTGACATGCTTGTCCCTCATGGGTTGATTTTCCTCTACAAGGAGGAATAAATGGAACTATTAGGTGGTATGATGGTTATTACAGTGCCCTCTTTTCATCTTGTGTTAGAATGTGAGAGTTTTTATTTTCATGAATATTTAGGTCATGAATCTATGTCACACTTTTTGGAAAACTAAGAGGGCAGAAATTGTCTCCGCAAGACCTTGATCAAGGAATAAACTCAATTGATCTTTTAAATTGTTGATAAAGGTTTTAAGGCCTCAATCAAGGGCTTGAAATCTCAATCAAGGTTTTAAGATCTTGATTGAGGGCCAAAAACCTCGATATAGGACTTAAATCAACACAAGAGTTCAATCAAAGGGCTATAAAAAAATTCTTCATCCCTTAGTCAAGGTAATATGAACCCTCGATCAAGGGTGTGACAAGTCAACAAACTTTCCCTTTTTTTCAAGTTTTCATGGAGCTACAACTTCTAGGGGATGAAATCCATTCATCTCTTCCATGAAAGGTGGTGGAATTGATACCAGTAGATTCATCATTGAATCCTATACAATGGCATATCATTTTCTCCTTTTCGATTGCATACTATGTTTAATATTTATTTTGTTTTAAAACTTATACACATTTTTTTCTCCCTAGTAGAAAAGGAACGAACAAAAGAAAATGGTATCTTGAAAATTACACAACCATAAAATTTGGATAACTATTTAGGATACCCATGGATGTTTACTCTTCAAAAGTGTATTTCTATTTTTTCATTTTAAGGAAACAAGATAAAAATATTTGTTGCGAAAACAAAGGTGTTTAAAATGTAATCTAAATATTAATTATTCACCTTAGAAGAATAATAGAAACTATTTTTTTTCAAAGACACGTGAGATAAACCACATTCTATGCATATCCTGCTCTTATTATTCGTTAATGAAAATAATATATTTAGCCATAGATCAATTTACATATGCTAAAAACTCCAATATAAATTGAACTGTGAATGGCTGATATGTTTTCTTTCACTGAAGGAAACACATCAAAAGTTATTTGATCCCATTCGAAACCCTAAAAGTTACCCATACATTTACATCAATACAAAAAAAAATGTACCTATAGTGATATGTATTTATGAGGGGACGAGATAAAACACATAAATATGACAAAAACATAGAGATACAATAATACTCAATTTCTATTAATGATTGAAATATGTAGAAACTGTAAAAATGAAGAGTGAAATGAACTCGCTAGAATGGTGGTAGATTTTCTCTAAGAAAAGATGTGACAGATACACACATTCACAAGAAGATCATTACAATGAGGTCAAAAATATCTTTTAACATAGAGAATCAATTATAAAAACCTAAACATCCAAAACCATAACCCCATAAGATGAAACACCAAAAGATGTGTGGGCCCCGATGTGGTTAGTTGATACATCAACTTATCAGGGGCATTACTTTTGGATATGATCTCCATTTAGGGCACTCAGTAGCCCATCATAAATATGTAGTTGATGAGTACACATTCCAAATGGAACAGTAGAATCCTATGGCTATCTATTGGGTGATTTCGGGCCTAAAAACATCATTTTGGGCCTTAAAATGGCCCCAGAAATTCAGGACATGAAAAAACCCTAGAAACACTGGCAAGATGGAAACTGTATTTTGAGCTAGTGGAATAGGTGGGTGTCCACTGATGTCGACCTAGATCATTCCTCCCCCATTAGGAATAAATGGTATCCATTGCATTGAGTGCCCCCATCAAATGGAGAAACTTTTGTTCAACTTGACACTTGGCGAGGCACTTGCATTGGTGCAGTAGCTGCCCTACTTTGACAACCCAATAGAGTTGGATCTTCTGTTGGCGGGTTCCCTTAACCTGTGTGTCCATGATCCTATCAAAGGTTTTTCATTATATGTAGTCATGGTTGATATTTATAGGTGTAAGTTGCTCTACCACTTCGAATGTGTCCAGTAGTGGTGGAAAATATGGTTGAAGGAGGTCCACATTGAATACTGGGTGCCAAACAAGGAAGGGGGGAATAATTAACTCAAAATCATTATCTCCAAGAAACTTGGTGATGGTGTAAGGGACATAGAGAAGTAAATGTAGTTTCTTATGGGGTCCTATAAGGTGTTCTTTTTGCAAATGCAACCAAACCTCGTCTCCCACCTGAAACTTGTGTGGAACTCAATGTTGATCATGACACTACTTGTGCTTAGCATGGATTCCTATAAAATATTATGGACATGTTGGTAGATGTGCTCGACCTCTTCAATGAATTTGGTGGCTTTTTTGGCCTTAAATTGAGCATGTGAATATTATTCCTATGTCGACGCAAGGGACAATGCTACATTAACGGGGCCCAATGGTTGAAATCAAATGCCCACCTAAAAAGGGATGTGATTGATCGAGCTATGAAGGGATTTGTTGTAGCCATGTTGAACATAATGAAGGCTCTCATCCCATGTGCATGGATGCTTGGATTTGTACATGCACAAGATATGCATGATCATCCTATTGATGACCTCTTTTTTTCCATCAATTTGGGGGTGTAAGGCAATGAATTTGGTGAGTTTGGTGTCCAACAATGACCATAGGCTTGACTAGAATGTACTCAATAACCTGCTACCCATTTTGATATGATGGTTTGTGGTAGTCCAAATTATACCCACATGCACTCAAAGAAGAGCTTGGAAGTGGCCTCGATTGTGGTACTCTTCTTGCATGCTTATTGAGTGGCCATATTAGAGAATTGATCAACAACCATGAATACATAGTCATTTCCATGCTTGTTTGAGGGGAGAACTGACATGTAGTCCATTAATATGTATTCCCATGGATTTTCAGGAGTAGGAAGAGGGGTGTACAATCCTTGTTTTTTAATGGTTGGCTTAGCAATGGAGTAGGAAGTGCAGGATGTTATATACTTACTGACATATCGTTGAAGCTTTGTCCAATATAAATAATTATGTAGTACTTCCATTGTATTATCCATGCCAAAGTGTCCTGCCACCCAATTGTAGTGGGATTCCCAAATTAGATTCACATGCTCGCTTGAAGGAACATAGAGATGAACTACATGGAATGACAATATGTCTTGAAGATGAAAGTCAGAAACGACCGTGCCTGTTCCCAACATCTGTTTGGTTGTAATGAATTCATGATATCTATCATAGAGTTGGGGCCACCTGGAGCTCTCATGCACGCAAGAGTCGATCACTATGGTTAGTGTTGCTACTGAAGGTCAAATTAGGCATTCAATGATGTGATTGGTTCTCCCTTTCTTATATTTAATGTTGAGGTGAAACTATTGCAAGTATGTTGAAATTTTTTTATGGTGTTCATTTTGTAATTTTCCTTGTGTCTACATGAAATAAATAGGCTCGTGATATGTGTGGATGAATCTCTCATTCCCTAGAATTTAATGCTTCCATTGGAGTTAGGCTTGTACAATGGAATACATATTTTTTCCATAGGCTGGGTACTTATGGATGAGATCTAAGAGTGCCTCAATATGATAGGTAACCAGATGACTATGCTGAGTGAAAATGACACTAGCAATGTCATCTGAAGCATCTCTCTCAATATAAAAAGTTTGTTTCATATTGGGAAAGGTGAGAACAGAGGATGAGCATAGACAATGATTCAGATCATCAAATTATTTCTATTGTGACTTGGCCCACAAAAATTGGGCATTTCAATAGCCCTTAGTCACATAGATAAGGGCGCATGCAATATGAGAGAACCCCAAAACGAGTTAGTGACAGAAGTTAGCAAGGCCCAAGAAGCTTTGAAGCTCGGTTAGTGTTGTCTAGGCTTTCCAGTCATGAATGGCTTAGATCTTGGCTGGATCTACATGCACAAGATTCTTATATACAACAGATCTGAGGTATTGGACCTTGTTCATGCTGAAGGAGCATTTCTCTAAGTGAACATATATCTTGTGTTGCCATAGGGTGTGTAGGACCCGTTGAATGTGGTGAAAGTGTTCTACCCAAATGTTTTTGAAGATGAGGATGTCATCCATATATACAACCACAAAGGAATTGGTGAAATTCCACAAGATGTCGTCCATCAACATCATGAAATTTGTTGGGAAATTTGTCAAGCAAAAGGGCATGACCAATCACTCGAAAATACCTTCTTTATACTTGAAATAGATATTCTATTCATTACGTGATTTTATTGGGTCCCGGTGGTAGTCAGACTTCAGATCAATAATACTAAAGTACTTGTGTCCCTTGAGTTGGTTGAGAAGGTCTTCAATTTTGGGAATTGGGTATTGGTTCTTGATTGTGATGTTTTTAGATCTTTATAATCAATACAAAGTTTCCAGGTCCTATCTTTCTTCTACATGAGCACAATTGCGCTTCCACAAGGTGTGGATCTTGGTCGAATGTGTTATTTTTGGAGAATCTCTTGAATATGACACTTTATTTCCTTATTTTCCAAGAGAGATCATTAATATACTATCCCATTAGGTAAAGGTGCACTAGGGATCAGATAGATTGAATACTTGACTTGACACTACAGGGGCACCTCGATAGGTAAGGTGAAGAGGTCTCGATATTCTTCCATGACTTTGTCCACTTTCTTTGTACTGCATAAAGAATTTGTTCAGAGGCTATGGATGTGGCCATGCCATTCCATTCACCTTGAGAGCAAATCATGAAGAGGAAAAATTTCCGAGTTTGGGAGATGACCTTCCCACACTTCTTAGCCGAGACTAAAGAAATTGTGGTAGGTGGAGCTACCTATGGTATCATGTACAATTTTTTTCCTAAAGTAACAATGAAACTACGAGGTCTAGATTCATATACAACATGATGTTTCCACATGTATGGCTAGCCTAAAAGAACATCACAAAATTAAAGCAGGGTGACATTGCACAATACCTCATCCTTGAAGGGCTTGATTCCATAGGGCATGTGACACTATTGGCTAACGTAGAAATCTCATCCTTGGTCGAGCCACCCAATGTTGTATGGTTGTGGATATCAGAGCGAATATGGTGGAATAAACCACACTAGTCGTTGTGTTAGACACACCAGGAGGAAAGAACTTGCTGGTGACTATTAATGAAGTGGGAGTTGTAGGGACTCCCAAACCAGAAACTTCTGGAGTGCCATCCACAGGGGTCCAATGAAGAGGGATACTATCAATAAATTCTTTTATAGGAGGCGGAACTTGCACCACAGGTGATGGAAAGTTCCGGTTAACAGAGGGTTGAATGTTGGAGCACATTATTCGGCTCCAATATATTCAAAAATTATAACCTCTGGTTTCAAAGTGTTAATTTATGAGGGTTCCATATCTGAGATATTGATTGGACCTGTTGGTATGAAAGAATCAAATTGATCAAGATGATGCCTTAGCATAGGTGGGGGAGAATTATTTCTAAATTCTCATTCTTGTGGAATACCTTTAATTTTCCTCAATCTATGGGGCAGTTGATCAACCACTTTGAGTTGGAAGCTCTAGGTGACTATCCACACACCTTCTTAAAGAAAAGTACGATAACCAAGAAAGCCTCTAAAAAATTCCTAGAGGTAATAACAAACACAAATGACTTTTCCAATATCGTGACTCAGGTGGATTAGGTCCTGAAACCATCATAGTGACAAAGTAAGGAACGGACCTTCCAGATGGAGGCACGAGTTGATCAAGTCATGTGGAACAACGAAAGAAGGAGCGGAAAGTAGCTATCCCAACCTCCACTGACCATCCTTATCTGATGCAAGTACCCATGCTTTGCGGGGAACCCTCCATAGTATCGAAAAGTGTGATACGAAATATTCCCCAGGTACCACAACAAACCCCCGTAGTCACCTTTGATATTCCTAAGAAGTGAAACTATTATTACCAACTCACTATCAACATCCAAAGGGAAATTCGATAGTCGGGATCAAACATATCGGAAGGGTTACAAATCTCGAATCATTTCTAGAGGACAATCTACAAAAGGGCCACTGTCACTTTATAAAATTTCAATCTAGGTCAAACGCTCCAGAGGACTGATGGGAAGAGGGACAATATCACTTTAGGAAACTTTAAGTAGATTCAAAATTTGTAGAGGACTGATGCAAAATGAGTCAGCGTCACTTTAGGGAATACCCCCAATATACGATATCTCCACTATGCTTGGCTAAGCTTTGGAGGGGTTATCTCCTTGGATTTTCCTCACACGAAATCGTGTCTAGATCTTGTGTGAGAGGATTTTGCAGGACACACCTATATGATAGTTGGATTTTACACTCCCTATCTCAGGCTCCTAGTTTTGTTTTGTGGTCTTGGATAAATTTACTCTCCAACCTAAACCAAGGCCCCAGCCTAAACTTGTTTGTGTATTCTATTGGAATGGAAAATGTCTATTAAATTTTATTTAGCGTTCATTTTATTTTCTGCTACTTACTCAAAAGGGTTATGTATGAAACTTAGATGATGTTTTGATATACCCAAAGAAAAACACTTTAAGAACACAAAGCACAAATGTGGTTTCTTCACTGAAAATGAGAAGTGCTAACAACACTTTAGATAAAAACAAATTCTTTTCTTTTATATTTTTGAAAATGAAAGAAATATACTTTTCTTGTATGAAATATTTTGAATCACTTCACAATGCAACCTAAAATACTTTTTTGAGGGGAATGCAAAACAAAATGCAAAAAGTTTGCAAACATGGTTTCTTTTATTTTATGGAAGGATACTGTAACTGAAATCAACAACTGTCAAAGAAAAATAAAATGCCTAAGGACTTGAGTTCTAGTAATCAAGACTCCTTTGAGAAACAAAACGAACAACCAAGAATCACTGAAACACAACGATCAAACTCGAAGCTTAGCCTAGCTACACACGATTGACCATTGGATCAACCTAAAGAACCTTATAACCAAAAGACTAACCTAACTAAAAGCAATATATTTTAGATGATTGGAGTTTTTTAAGGAATTAACACAACAACCAAAGGAAAATCAAACCCAATAGGTTCATATTGCATTGAAGAACCAAACCAGACCCTCCCAGAACTGAGAGAAAGGCTAAAAAAATTCAATTTCTTACATAGGTCCGCGACTGTGTATACTAGGACTTGCAGACATTTGCAGGTCATACAAAGGAAAATTGTGGATTACGCGACACATAAAGGGACAAAGCATGGATGTATTAGTAAAAGTTGAAAAATAAAAAAGCTAATCCAGAATAAGGTTTCCTGAGACTTGGAAATTTTTTCTAGATGGAAAATTCTTTGAAAAGAAAGCCTAGAAAATATGAAAGTTACAGAAATCAAAGACAACGCAAGACACCTTAAGACTAACCCAAACTAGGATAAGAGATCCCCAGTATGGTCGCCAATTATGTTATGTTATTTTCCCCCTGTGACCTTGGGTCATGTCACAACAAAGCGAGACCATATGTAAAAGACAAAACCTACCCTCACACACAACAATGCTATAAGAAAATAACTACTTTGAGGAGAGAAAGAGAGAATGAGAGAAGGAGAGACTTCACACCTTGTACCTTACATTTGATTTCGATCCACTTTCCACCTTTGATTTTTCTTCTAATCTCCACTGGTATAAATCTGCAAAATAAGACCAAGCCTATGCTGCAACAAGGTATTTATGAATTAAAAGAATACATATAATGTGAAAAAATTAAATTATGTGAAGAAAAATAACATATATAAACATATTGAATCAATTTACACACATGTGGAGGGAAAGATAACTCTTTTATTGAAAACAGTGTAAGTGGGTAGTTACAACCTAACTCTAACCATTGACATTGTTGGGTATGTGTTATATTCTTTACATGAGTAGTAGTGTCTTTCTCCCTTAGGAAATATGTCACCTGCCTCGGGAAACGTGTCACATATTTCGGTGGTTTTTCAGCACATGGTTTTTTCCGATGGTTTTCTATTTTCGGTTAAGGAATTAGGGTTGTGGACTAATCTAGGTCATTGGGTTGGGGTTTTGGATTCCGCTGGATCCTATATGTATATTGTATTGTAAACAATGTATCACTATGCATGAATATAGAATATGTTGGTTTTCCCGGTTTGGGTTTCCAGGGGAAAAATCTCTATGTAATGTTTGTATTTGCCATTGTATCTTTTCTATTTTTTTACTAAATATCTGTTTGCAGTAGATATTGTACAAGGTTAAAATCTACATTTAGTATCAAAGCTTTGTTTGATTTAGAGGGACGCCTTTGTGGTCAAGGGTTTGGCTCGAGACTATGATAAGCCTTGTTACAGTGGGAGATATGTGGTATTGATTTTTCAAGTGAAAAGAAATGGCAAGCAATTTGAAGATGGAGATCAAGAAGTTTAATGGGAAAATTTTTGAGATGTGGAAGCTCAATATGGAAGATCTGTTGGTGGACAGATCTCAATGGATCATGGTAGATCTAGGTACCGCACCTACAGGAACTTCAACAAATGATTGGAAAAAGTTGTATCGAAAGGCAAAGCGAACAATCCAACTATTTCTCTTAGATTCAATATTACTGAATGTGTCATAGGAAGCTACAACCAAGGATTTATGGAATAAGTTGGGGAAGTTGTATCAGTATAAGTCCCTAGTGAATAAAATATTCATGAGAAAGAAGTTGTATAACCTGAGGATGAGAGATGGAGACTTGGTGGCAGAGCATTTGAACACCTTCAATACTGTGGTAAGTCAGTTAGTATCTGTTGCGATTAAAATTTCAGATGAAGATAAATGTATTAGTTTACTATGTTCTTTACCAGACTTCTAGGATAGTCTGGTTGTGGCCATAGGTAGTAATACAACTTCCTTGAAGTTTGATGAAGTGGTTTCATCCTTGTTGTTGGAGGAGACGAGACAAAAGAATATGCAAGGGCATAGAACAGATGCATTATTTGCAAGAGGATGTTACGAGGAAAGGAATAGATCTAATTTCTCAAGCGGGAGATCTAAGTCTAAGGGTAGATCCAAATCTCCCGGAAATTTTGTAAGGGTATGTTGGAGATGTGGAAAAGAAGGGCACTACAAGAAGCATTGTAGATCCAAGGTTGAGAAAAATAAGGGATTTGAATAATCTCATTTTATAGAAGAAAATACCTCCAAGGAAGAAGGAGGGGATGTGCACTTGGATTCTTCAAGCAAACATGCAGATCATGAGGCATGGTTGGTTGACTCTGGGGCATCCTTTCATATGACTCCCCACAGGGAGTGGTTTTGTGAATATGAAAGGTACGATGGAGGTAATATTTTCTTAGGTGATGATTCGACAACCAGAATCATAGGACGAGGAAAATTCAAGATGGGGCTCATAGATGGAAGAATTAGAACACTATCTGGTGTTCTGCACATCTCACATTTGGCCAGAAATTTGATTTTTGTAAGCAAAATGGATGATGCAGGGGAAAAAACAATATTTGAAAAGGAAACCTGCAGGATGGTTCGAGGAGCAATGGTGTTGCTGAAAGGAGTTTGGTTTGGAACTCTGTATAAGCTGGAAGGAAGAACTATTAGTGATGGGTGTATTAGTTCCATTGTTCCTGATATTGGAGTTGAATAAGAAAGATCTCCTATAGTCGCTGGAGAAAAGGTTATGCTGTGGCATCAAAGACTAGGGCATATCAGAGAAAAGGGTCTTCGACTACTACACGGTAAAGGTATGGTTGAAGGTATGTCTAAATTCTCTCTGGATTTTGATTTCTATGAATATTGTCTATATGGGAAGCATAATTGGGTAAGATTCCCCTCTGGTGAAAAGAGGGCAGGAGGAATCTTACAACTAGTTCACAGTGATGTTTTTGGACCTGTGTTGGTCCCATCATTGGGAAAATTTGTGTACTATGTCTCATTTATAGATGACCTCTTTAGGAATACTTGGATATATTTCCTCAGGAAGAAATCCAAAGTCTTTGACAGGTTTAAAGAGTTTAAGGATCTTGTTGAGAATCAAACAGAGAAAATAATTAAGGTGTTGAGGACAGATAATGGCAGAGAGTTCCGTGGGAATGAATTTGAAGAATTTTGTAAGAAGTGTGGTATAGAAAGGGAGAATATTACTCCATATACACCTCAACAGAGTGGAGTTGCATAAAGGATGGACAAGACACTTATGGAAAAATCAAGGTGCATGCTCAGTGGTGTCTCGTTAGGGCAAGAATTATGGGTAGAGGTAGTGGGTACTGCATGTTACCTGGTCAATAGATCACCCTCATTAGCATTGGATAAAAAGAATCCACAAGAGGTATGGACTGGTAAGGAACCTTCTCTCACACATCTCAAGGTATTTGGTTGTGATGCATATGTTCATGTTCTAAAGGAAAACAAGAGTAAGCTAGATAAGAAGGCTGAAAAGTGTATCTTTATTGGATATAAAGATGGTCTCAAAGGTTATAATCTTTGGAACCCAGAAAATAAGAAGGTAGTGTACAACTGAGATGTGGTATTTACGGAAATGAAGGATGATGTTAAACAGGAATTCCTACCAAGTAAGGAAGAACCAGAGAAAATAGAGTTTGATTTAAAATATGATGTGTCAGACTCTACAGAAGAACACGATTAAGAAGAAGAAGATCCTCATACTCCAGTATTGAGGAGATCAGTTCAAGAAAGAAGGCTACTGGAAAGGTATACTCCATATGATTTCCATTCAAATTTGTCTTTGTCTATTACTGATGATGATCCTAAAACTGTCAGGGAGGCAATGGATTTAGAGGATGCAAATATCTAGAAAAGGGCCATGAAAGAAGAAATGACATATTTGGATAAGAATGAGTCTTGGGATCTAGTGGAGTTTCCAACTGGAAGAAATCCCATTGGAAACAAATGGGTATTTAAAAATAAGTTGAATGTAGAAGGAAAAGTCCAGAAATACAAATCTCGGTTAGTAGCAAAGGGTTATTCCTAGGTTGAGGGAATTGATTTTGGCGAGATTTTTTCTCCTGTTGCCAAGTTAACCTCCATAAAATTTCTATTATCTATTGTTGCTACATGTGATTTTGAAATAGAAAAAATGGATGTGAAGACAACATTCCTACATGGGGATCTAAAAGAAGAAATCTATATGAAGCAATCAGAAGGTTATGTTGTGAAGGGAAAGAAGGAGTTGGTATGCAAGATGAAAAAGTCCCTGTATGGTTTAAAACAATCACCAAGGATTTGGTATACAAAATTTGATACTATATGTTGGGACTTGGCTTCACAAGAAGCAAAGAGGATCACTGTGTGTATTTTAAATTAATTGGTAATCATTTGATTTATTTGGTCTTGTATGTGGATGACATGTTGCTGATAGGAAACAACAAAGAGATTATCCAGGATGTGAAAACTCAGTTGTCCTCTAAATTTTACATGAAGGATCTCAGTTCTTCAAATTTCATTTAAGGCATGGAAATTAAAAGAGATCAGAAAAGGAAGAAACTCTGGTTAAATGAGAGAAAATATGTTGAGACATATTGCAGAGGTTTAATATGCAGGAATGTAAACTGGTCAATGTTCCTATTCCTATTGGTGTAAGGTTATCTATGGATCAGTGTCCCAAGACACATAAAGAGGAGGAGGACATGTCTCATGTTCCATATGCGAGTGCATTTGGAAGTTTGATGTGTGAAATGGTCTGTACTAGACCAGACATTGCACATGAAGTGGGATTTTTGAGCAGGTATATCTCAAAACTAGAGAAGGAGCATTGGACAATAGTAAAAAGGGTTTTCAGGTATTTGCGTGGCACTGCTAGCTATGGATTGTGCTACGAAGGAATACCGAGATTGGAAAGAGTGGTGGACATACATGGATTTATGGATGCAGACTGGGCTGGAGATCTGGATCGTAGGATATCTACAAGTGGGTATGTGTTTAACCTATTTGGAGGAGCAATAAGTTGGAGGAGCAATAAGTTGGAGGAGTAATAAGTTGGATGAGCAAAAGACAGGCTGTAGTGGAACTTTCAACGACAGAAGCTAAATACATGGCAACCACTCATGCAAGTAAGGACACAGTATGGTTACAAATATTGTGTTCAGGTATTGGGTTGGTACAACAAGTTGTAAGGATAGAGTGTAACAGTCAAAGAGCAATTTTTCTAGCGAAGAACCCGGCTTATCATTCAAAGACAAAGCATATTGATATTCAATATCACTTTGTGAGAGACATGATTGAAGAAAAGAAGGTATTGTTGATGAAGGTGGATACTTTAAAGAATGTTTTAGATTAATTAACAAAATCTGTGAGCACTGAGAAGTTCTCTTGGTGTAGAGGATCCATGGGAATTGCTTCCCTGGATTGTTGACTATGTAACCTTGTAACCCCTGTATGCAAAGAAAACAACAAGTGGGATAATGTTGGGCATGTGTTATATTATTTGCATGAGTAGTAGTGTCTGCACTGGGGGCACAGGGGGGTTAGAGGGGGGACCTCTAGGCCCTTCCTTGGAGGGTGCAGAGGGGAGAATCCCCCTGCGCAGGGGTTTGGGGGCCTCGGGACATGTGTCACCTGCCTCGAGAAATGTGTCACATATTTAGGCAGTTTTTCGGCACATGATTTTTGCCTATGGTTTTCTATTTCTGGTTAAGGAATTAGGGTTGTGGACTAATACATGTCATTGGGTTAGGGTTTTGGATGCCGCTGACTCCTATATGTATATTGTATTGTAAACAATGTATCACTATGAATGAATATAGAATATGTTGGTTTTCCCAGTTTGGGTTTCCAGGGGAAAAATCTCTATGTAATGTTTGTATTTTCCATTGTATATTTTCTATTCTTTTATTGAATATATGTTTGCAGTAGATATTGTACAAGGTTAAAATACACAGACACTGCCTCGAAGGAAACCACCCAAGTTCCTCTATTGGTCCTTCAAGAATCAATTGAACAAGATGGATCTTACTCATATGACTAATAAGGGATAGGAACACACCCTACAACCACATATGGAAGAGGAAGGAATGTTGGAAACCAAGTTCCAGATCAAGGGGATGCTCCTAAGAGGATCGAGGAAAATAGGGAAGCTTGCAAATTCATCAACATAATCTTGCACCTAGGTTGTCCTCCTCATCCATTCGCTCAAAGGTTCCTTTATACCATCCTCAAGGAGTTTAGGTGGTTTAATTTTGTATTGTACGAGCCAAGGGAAATTTTGGAATGATCCCAAACAAAAACTCCGCTCGAAAATGTGGACTATTTTATTTTTTCATATTTTTTGAGGGAATTTGTAGGTTGCAAACTATAAAGGCACAAAAATCCACAGTTTACACACTGATGACCCGCGGATGAAAAACAATATGTTGTTTTTTATATGATTTTGATGAAGGAGTATGAGATTTAAGTTTGCAAGCTAGGGAAAATGGATATGCCATCTCACAAATGCAATTGATGTGGAAATTTATGGTATAACAGTGGTGTTGTCAACAAATCCAATTGATTTATAACCTATGCTAAGATTAGGTTCTTCTGGATTCCATTATCAACAATGAAATGCAACATAGCACCCTTCACCCACATCTGTGGGTGAAAAAGGCACTCACCTTCCTCTAGCTCTTATGTTTTGTTTGGTTTGACCTTGTTGGTAGCGACTATGGAAATGGGTTATACATCAATGATTCAATTCCCCTTATCTAGATGTGAATATGAGTAATATCTTGGATATGACTATGAGGATTTTAGCTTAGCCACCAATGACTACTTCGAGCAACATTCATCAGTGTTGTGCTAGGGGATTTTGTGGAATTGACACCACTTCCCAGTGTCTTTCTTCATCTTCCCATTACCCTTATTTTATTGTGGCTTAGGCTAGTTGTCATGAGGTTTTCCATCCTCTCTGATCGAGGTGGATATCAGTGGCCACCCACCTTTTCAAACTATCTCAAAACAATTTTTTGGCAATTTTGGCAATTTACTATATTTAGTAGTTTTAACTTTCGGGGCCATTTTGAGGGCCTAAATGAAGGTTTTTTGGGATCGATCTTCTCAATGATGGAAAAAGGCATGATTGAGCCCCAAAAATAAATCTCCTCGACTATACCTTTCCAATGGGATATCATATTCCTAAAACGAAGATTGTATGCAAAAGTTACAACCCCGAGAAGTTGATGTACTAACTTACCCAAACGGGGCCCACATGACTTTTGACGCTTCATCTCCTAGGGTTAGGTTTTTGGATTTATAGGGTTTTTGGCATTCCTGTCTATTGTAAAAATGCCTTCGGAGCCTCATTGTAATCATCTTCTTGCGAATGTGAGTAGCCGTCACATCTCTTCTCAGAGATAAGCTACCACCATTCTAGTGAGTCTTTCACTCTGTATTTTTACAGCCTTTGTACATTTATTTTATAAATAGAAATCATGTATTACTATATCTCTGTGTTTATGGTTGCATCTATGATACATTTTTTTTATATTATTGGATATCTGCGATATCTATGTTCATTTATTTATTATATCTCTGCTCTCATTTCATGCCGAAAATAATCTGGATCAGTGGCATCAGAGTAGACTACTCTTGATTGTTTTTTAGTGCATGTCCCCGACGAGGTCCAAGTATAGCAAGTTGGGTCTCAAGTTGGGTATAGCAAGTTCTGTTAAGAACCAAATATCAATATAGCATAGAAAAACCTCAGAAAAAGTACTCAACGCCTTGAAAAAGAGATAATTTCAGATAATAAGCCTCTTCGATGGGGCAACCTCCTTTTACCCCACTTAAATGTTCAAGTACAAGATGATTCAAAATGAAAATGTCTCCTTGGTAATGTTATTTTATTTATGTTGGATTTAGGCCATTAGTTGTAATTATACCTCCTAGTCTCCAATTAAGGGGTAATGAGCCAATATTAGGGCTTAACATGCCCCTACCCTTGAGACAAGTGTTGTCAGCGACGCTTGAGTAACTCTGGATGCTTCTGTATAAAAGACTCATCTTCCCAAGTGGAATCTTCAGTCGATAGTTTCCTCCATTTAATGAG
>JASDQU011248756.1:50703-62484 GCA_032191745.1 Picea mariana
GACCACCAATGTTTTTTTTGAGCGACATTCATCAGTGTTGTGCTAGGGAATTTCGTGGAAGCTGCACCACTTCCCAGTGTCATTCTTTGTATTTACCCTACCCTTCTTTTCTAGTGTCTTGGACAGATTGTCAGGAGGTTGTTGGTTAGGGTCATCTTTATTATGCTTTGGATTTTGCGGATTGATAGACCCAAACTCTCATTTGTTCTGGTGTCTAAATTTATGCTCGATTTTGACAACATATCGATAGGAAGCTCCTAGTGATGAGATGTTTAGGAAATCCATTTTGGTTTGGATGTACCTATGCAGAGCCCCAAGGTATTTCAAAATGAGATGTCACTCAGATTCTTTTATACCCAACTTGGTATGCAAGGTATGGAAATTATTTGTGAACTTCAACATGGTTTATCCCCTCTCTCACCATAGTGTGGTCCATCTCATGTACTGGTCTTCATAGTTATCAATAGGGTAATATTGTTCCTTGACCACATCTAAAAAAATTCCCAAGTGGGTTCAGCCCCATATGTTTCATATTTCTCTATGGAAATTTTCTCCCAGTATGTTTCCCACCAATGTTTGACATGGGGGAGAGCCTTGAGGAGTGCGAAGGTGATATTTTCCTTGTTGGAAAAATTGTGAACAAAGAAATAACCTTCTAGCAGATTTAACCATTTTTCTAATGCATCCACATCTATCTGACCTTAAAATACAGGAATATCAAAATTAACTTGTACCTTGAAGGTAGAGGCTCCTCCAAGTGGCCGATTGATGAAGATGTGTCTATTGCTATCGGCAGACATTGAAGGATGTGGGAAAAATTATCCATCATTTTGTCACTCTGTCATGTGAGAGATTTCTCAAGCAACATGTTAATAGAATCTTATGCTCTGTTGTTTTTCTTTTCTTCCACCATGGAGGGTTTCTTGGGCATGTGAGAGAGATTGTCATCAAGAGAGACAAGCTCGATACCAAGCTTGCTATACTCAAACCTCATTGGGGACATGAACGAAAAAATGATCAAGAGAAGCCTGCTCTGATACCACTGATCCGGATTATTTTCGGAACGAAATGAATGCAGTGATATTACAATGAAATACACACAAATATTGCTAGAAACAGAGAAATATTGAAATACATGATTTCCATTAATCAAATAAATGTACAGATATTGTAAAAATACAGAGTGAATGAACTTGCTAGAATGGTGGAAGATTATCTCTGAGAAGAGATGTGATGGCTAAGATAATTCGCAAGAAGATGAGTACAATGAAGCTCTAAAGGCCTTTTTACAATAAACATGAATGCCAAAACACTAGACATCTAAAAACCTAACCCTAGGAGATGAAGCACCAAAAGTCATGTGGGCCCCGTTGGGGTAAGTTAGTACATCAACTTCCCGGGGTCGTAAATTTTTCACACGATCTCCGTTTTAGGCATGTGATAGCCCGTTGGAAATGTATTTTCATACCCATTATGCCGTCAAACTTTGAATATGTCAACAATTTGACTGTGGCAAGCCCAAAAAACTTCAAAAAATGTTTTTTAGGGCCTCAAAACGACCCAAAAGTACAAAAAGATGTACTGACATGAAAACTACCAAAATAAGTCAGTTGGAATAGGTGGGCGGACACCAATGTCCACCTGGATGCTGTGTAGGGATTCAAGACAACCCTGACAATGTAGAACCCATAATTACAAAAAGATGCCACCTTTACAAAGAAACGTGATGAACTAAAAACTGTCAAGATGAACCAAGTGGAATTTAGAATAGGTGGGTGGCCACCAATATCCACCTGGATCAATCCTCCCCCTTTAGGAAGAAATGGTCTCCATTGCATTGAGTTGCCGGGGAAGAGGGGAAATAATTTGTTGAATCTGAATCTTGGTGAGCTACTTGCCTTCCTACAAAAGTTGCGATACTTGGTCTGTGGAAGGCTATCACAAACCTGTTGTTGGCAGGGTTGAATCTATTCCACCAACCTGTTGTATCTTGGCTTGATGAGGCATTTTGTAGGCACCATCATAGGTGAAGAAGAAATATCTTCTTTCCCTTCTACAATATGCTTCTGCTGGATAGAAGGTGATGAGGCTATAGTGGTTGCAATGGCCTTCTGTTCATCCTTTGAACAGATTGTCAAGAGGCTGAATTTAGCAGTATGAGATATTAACTTGCGACACTATTTTGGTGGAACAATAGTCAGAACTACCTCTGGTATCTTGTAGAGATGAGCCCCCAGAGTAATAATGACACTACGAGGTCAAGACTCATAAACAAGATAACGTTTCCACATATATGGTTGTCCCAAAACAACATCACAGACATCAAGAGGGGAAACATCATACGCTACCTCATCCTTGAAGGGATGAATTCCATAGGACATGCGAAAATTCTGGATGACACAAAGATCTCGTCCCTGGTGAAGCCACCCGATGTTGTAAGGTTGTGGGTGTGGTGTTTTCGACAACCCCAATTGTTTGACGACCTCAGTTGAGATGAGGTTATTCTTGCTTCCACTATCAACAATGAAATGCAACGGGGTCCATTAAACCCACATCTGTGAATGGAAGAGGTACTCCCCCTCTTCGGGATCTATTGGTTCTTCTGGTTGAATTATTGCAGTCGCGACGGTAGCAGTGGGGTCTGCGTTGATGATATTCCTTTTTTCATTATTTTCTGTATCATATTCCAAATAACGATTTGAATACTGGTCTTTGATCTCGACCACCAATGACTGTTTTGAGCGACATTCATCAGTGTTGCACCAGGGGATTTTATGGAATTTGCACTACTTCCCTATGTCATTCTTCGTATTTCCTGTACCCTTCGCTTCCTATGTATTGGACTGGTTTTCAAGAGGTTGTTGGTTAGGTCCATCTTTATTATGATTTGGTTGTTGCAAATTGGCAGACCCGAACTCCCATTTGTTCTAGTGCCTAAATTTTTTCTCGATTCTGACAACATATTGACACATAGCTCCTAGTGATGAGATGTTTAGGAAATAATTTTGATTTGGATGTACCTATGTAGAGCCCCACAGTATTTTAGAACCATATTTTGCTCAGAGTCTTTCATACCATACTTGCTGCGCAATGTATGGAAAGTATTTGTGAACTTTGACACCGTTTGGCCCATCTCTTTTCAAAGTGTGGTCCATCTCATGTACTGGTATCCATAGTTATCAACAAGGTAATATTGTTCCTTTTTCGAGGTACTCCTCTCAGTGTGGCCACCGATATGACCATGTTTCTGAGTTTCAGGTTCATGCTGCATTTGCCTTTGTAGATCGGATAAACTCTGCAGTAAAACTGCATTAATTTCTATTTGCTTTTCTTGTTCTTTCATCATCCTTTCATTGTTAGCCTTGCAGCTTTGTAATTAGACCATGAGACTCCTCATAGCCTCGGCTAGATCTAGAGGGGTCCCTAATGCCCTTCTTTCGTTAGACTCTTCATCTGTATTGTGGGAGCCCTCTCCCACCTCTTGGTGAGTCACCATTCTCTGCGTCTGTAAAATTCCCGCGATTGATCGTCCGCTTGGGTGCAAAGACAAACGCTGGTTGTTAGTCAATGGTTAGATACATTTTTATAACCCGCGCAAAATTCATAACTCTTTTGCATGCATACACAGTCGGGTTTTCATTTCGGACTTTGACCTTTTTGAATTAAGAAGGTTAAGATAGAGGGTTACTCTTTGTAAGAGTATTTCGAACGGAGCTTTTATGCAACTCGTTCGTGAGACCAAGCAGGCCAAGTGTTGTAACCATGCTCTGATACCAATTTGTCACATACCCACTACAGAAATCAAAATTTTTCGTTGATTTCTCAATGATCAGAATCCCCGAAGTCCTACGGGGCTTAGCGCAAGCTAGCTCTTTCCTTTTTCCACCTCCATGTGGTTGTAGTTCACGACTATGGGCAGAATCAGCACTGTGTCTTTTCTCACTTCGCGACTTAGTGCTACCAGAACGTCGAGTCTCTCGACTCTGCAAACCCGGAAGCTTGAAACAATGAAACGCCGAACCCCGACGGGGCTAGTGAGGGGCAAGTTTCTCTCTTGGGATCTTGTCTACATGACCCTATATTGTGTCCACGCGCTTAAGCTAGCCAAGTGCTTATCAGCTTTTCACAATTCGGGGAATCGCGATACATGACTTCTACCTTCCCCCATTCAAATCCCCGAAACTTCCGAGGTCTCCAAAGTTTCCCCCCAAAGGGAGATCGATGACCGTAAGCCTCCTCTGATCCAACAGTATGGATCCTTTTGGGGTTTTGGTACTTGGGAGTTTGAAATGCAACGACTCCAAGACTCTTCGTCATTCAAATCTCCGAATTCCAATATGGGAATTCGTGTAAGAGATCGACGACTCTTAAGAATGTGGATCCAATAGTCCACGGGATTTTGGGACTTTCCCCTGAACTTTGACCGCTCACCATGCGTCTCCCTTGATGGATGGTCTAGGTTCCTTTGGGACTTCTCCTCTCCACTACCACGCGTATCGAAATTTCAGGTATTGGAATTTCACAATTTGCGAAGGCAAGGTCTCTTGCCTTTTTAGTTTCATGGATGCCGAAACACCGAAACGTCGACCGACATCCATGTGTCCCTTCGATGGACGGTGGCGACCTTCAACCAAGATCAACGGTCATGATATTTTTGGGATGATCAATGGTCATGATCAAATCTCGGCTTTCCTCAATCTCATTCACATCTTACGCCATTTCGGGGTTTCGATGATCGGGATTTCGTGACTCGCGAAGACAAGGGTTCTTGTCCTTTTGGGATTCTCCCTAATTCCTGGATTACTGCCACGTATCCTCCCTCAAATGGACGGTCCTCCTTGTTTCACGATTTCACGACTCGCGACCCCCAGTGACACAAATCCTTTGTCAACTCGAATCCCCGGTATCCGAAATACCGATGGACTCTCGATCTCCGCCACGTGTCCTTCAAGGATGGACGGTCTAGATCTATATCAGGACTTTCACCATGGAGTGTCCCAATCTCTTGTCATCAGGACTCCCAAAATCCTGAATTTCGAATCCCTGATACCGACTCCTCTCTCGGGGCTTTCGCCCTTGTTCACAACGGCTTAACCCTCATGCATCTCCTAACAGATCCAACGACTGTCGGGTTTTCCAGCTAAGATTTGATGGATTAGATCTGTCCCATGTCGCACACTCTCCCACTACTCTCTGGACATGGAAACACCAATGGTCCAGATACTCCCACAGACCTTGGGGATCTACGGTCCCGATTTCCTCGCTATTCACAAAGATAGAGGAAAAGGGGCAAGGCACGTAACGCCCTTGTTTCTTTCATCATTCTAATGGTCGTGAATGACCATAGATCTTCCGTCGGGATCTTATCCATCGATCGATACTTATCCCTACGCTGCTACTTCCGGATTTTAAGAGGGTCATTCCTCCTCGTACACGGTTGTCAAGACTTGCGCATTCAAGTCCTTTTTCTAGGTTCTTGGTAAACCTTTCCAAGGAGGGTATCTCTGTGAAGAGATCTATTCCAGGGCATTCCTGGAGACAGATAAGGGGAAACAAATTCCCGAGAATGGACTGGAACTCTGACTTGGTTCAAGTTACGCATAAATAAATTCATTTATCAACATAAGCCATGCGTGGTTTTTCTGTTATAAGCATACCTCTACCATTCTTATCAAAACACTGCACAGACAGTCTTATACTATAATCATTCACAATTTCATAGTTTATGAGCATATATGTCAGCATATGAATTTCAAGATGCAAGATGTAAAACACTTATAAGAAATAACACCAGAAGTGAGTGCAACTGCTGAGAGGGGTGCTTGTTTCCACCCAACTGTAGGATCAGCTATTCCAATAGGATATACAACTATCCACCCCCGAGCTGAGACCACGATGCTAAGAGACTATGTCTCGGTTTTCTAGTGACCGAGAATGAGAGTTACTCTCCCCCTTCTATGCTATCACTCACTCTGTGTATCTCCAAAGTTCTCTTTCTCCCCTCGCGTCTGTCCCCAATCGCTTCTCCCCCATTCCTTATCCTCTTGCAAGGTTGGATGTGGCACAATTTTCCTCGCTTTGATCAGGCCTGACGACTCTATGGATGGGCGGTTCACCTCCCCATCCTTCAATAATTCCTGAGAAGCCATCTACCTACTAGCCTGCGAGACATTTAATTCAGGGCCAACGAGCCACTCTTGGTTCTCCGGGCCAGTGGAGTCCAAATACGGTATTGTTTTCAGTGGAAGTTAACGCCACCATTCTAGGTGCCTTCCACCGCCTTTCTCTAGCCATCGTGGTGTCTTTTTCAACATATCCCCTCTCAGCAGTCCTGCAATATATATATTCATAATATTATTCACATTCATCGACCTTTTCCACAAGGTCCATTCACATCACACATTCACATTTCTGAGTTTGCCACAGTTCTTGGCCAGTCCAGTTATTTTTACAAACTGGGGGAAATAGGGTGTTACAATTCCCTCCCCCTTAAAGGAACATCATCCTCGATGTTCTTATTTATTAACATGAATTTCATGTACATAAGTAAACAAAATCAGATATGCCTGTTTCATGGCATCCTCCATTTCCCATGTAGCCTCATCTAGGCCAAAATGTCTCCACTGCACCTTGACCTGTGCAATGGTTCGGTTCTGGAGCGGGGTTTCCTTTTTGTCCAGTATGCATTGGGGTTTTGGTAGAAATTCTCCCTCCGGTTCCACCTGGATCACAGACCAGTCAATTATATGGTTAGCATCATGTACATATTTCTTCAATAATGAAACATGGAAAACATTATGTGCTTTTACTGTGGGAGGAAGTTCTAGCCTATAGGCTACAGGTCCCACTTTATCTAGAACCTCAAAGGGTCCACAATACCGAGGTGCCAGCTTTGCACAAGCTCCCATTTTCAGGGAACTCTTCCTGGGCCTAACTCTAAGATATACATGATCTCCCGCTTTGAACTCTCTTGGAGTTCTCTTTTGGTCGCCATAACTTTTCTGTCGGTTTTGAGCAACATTCAGGTTTTGTTTTATCTGAGTCACCTGCTGTTCCATTTCTTTCAACATGTCGGGTCCAAAAGAAATCCTGTTTATGGGATTACTCCAGCTGACTGGAGTATTACATGATCTACCATAGAGGACTTCGAAGGGACTCATCTTTAAGAATGCTTGGTAGCCATTGTTGTAGGCGAATTCTACCAGTGGCAGGTAGTCTTCCCACTTCTTGGGTTGATGCATTACATGGATTCTTAGCATGTCTTCAAGTACTTGGTTCACTCTTTCCGTCTGTCTGTCGGTTTGAGGGTGATAGGCAGTGCTAAACAACAATTTGGTCTCTAAAGCAGCCATCAATGATTTCCAAAAGTTAGAGGTAAATTTCGTGTCTCTGTCAGACACGATCTCTTTCGGCATACCATGCAGTCTAAATATCTCCTTCATGAACACCTGGGCAATATCGATTGCTTTGCAGGTTGATTTGACAGGGATGAAATGAGCAGACTTGCTCAATTTATCCACCACTACCATAATGGCATCGTTCTGTTTGGTTGAGGTTGGTAATCCAGTGATGAAATCCATGGAGATGGTTTCCCATTTCCATTCTAGGATTGGTAAAGGTTGCAATAATCCTGCTGGGTGTCGATGTTCTGCTCTAACCTGCTGGCACTCTATGCATTTGGCTAAGTACTCGGCTATGTCTTTCTTCATTCCAGGACAATAAAATTGTCTCCTAGTGGCAGTGATCATTTTCTGGTATCCTGGATGACTGGAATAGGGTCTTTTATGTAGTTCATCCAGTATGAACCTCTTCAATTCGTCACAATTTGGAATATACAGTCTATTTATGTAGGTGAACAGACCTCCTTTGGTCATCTAGTAGCCTTCATATTTTACTCTGGTGGGTTCTTACTGTAGGTACATGGCCACAGTCTGGACGAAGGGATCTATTCCTTGTGCGCTTTTGATTCTTTCCTTGACTTCTATCTCACAGGTGCTCACTGCTACCAGGCAAATTGTTTTCATACTTCTGCTAAGGGCATCGACCACCCTATTTTCCTTTCCTTTAATGTGTTTGATTTCGAAGTCAAACTCGCTAAGGAGGGCCATCCACCTAGCTTGTCTAGCATTGAGATTTGGTTGATCAAATAGGTATCGCAATCCACAATGATCTGTCATAAGTACAAATTTTCTTCCAAGGAGGTAATGCCTCCACATTTTCAAGGCATGCACTATGGCAGCTAGTTCTAGATCATGGGTCACATAGTTGACTTCATGCTCATTCAATTTTCGGTATTCATAGCAGATCACACTTCCTTCCTGCATAAGAACTCCTCCGAGCCCTTCCTTACAGGCATCTGTGCACACAAGGAAGTCAGCTTATGGATTGGCGATCTTTAGTACAAGTACATGGGGTCAGTAGATGTTTTAGGGTTTGAAATCTTTCTTCACATTTCTATGTCCACATAAATTTTGTCCCCTTCTTCTAGAGAGTAATGATTGGACAACCAATCTTGGAGAATCCTTTTATAAATCTCCTATAGTATCCTGCTAATCCCATAAAGGATCCGATATCCAAAACATTGCCTTTCTTTCAGGAGGGGTCCATATTGCCCTTCTTTCGTCAGACTCTTCATCTCTATTGTGGGAGCCCTCTCCCACCTCTTGGTGAGTCACCATTCTCTGCGTCTGTAAAACTCCCGCGGCTGATTGTCTGCTTGGGTGCAAAGACAAACGCTGGTTGTTAGTCAATGGTTAGATACATTTTTATAACCCGCGCAAAATTCATAAATCTTTCGCATGCATACACAGTCGGGTTTTCATTTCGGACTTTGACCTTTTCTAATTAAGAGGGTTAATATAGAGGGTTACTCTTTGTAAGAGTATTTCGAACGGAGCTTCTGCGCAACTCGTTTGTGAGCCCAAGTAGGTTGAGTGCTGTAACCATGCTCTGATACCAATTTGTCACATACGCACTATGGAAATCAAAATTTTTCATTGATTTCTCAATGATCAGAATCCTCAAATTCCTACGGGGCTTAGTGCAGGCTAGCTCTTTCCTTTTTCCACCTCCATGTGGTTGTAGTTCACGACTATGGTCCGAATCAGCACGGCGTCTTTTCTCACTTCGCGACTTAGTGCTACCAGAACGTCGAGTCTCTCGACTCTGCAAACCCCGAAGCTTGAAACAGTGAAACGTCGAACCCCGACGGGGCTAGCGAGGGGAAAGTTTCTCTCTTGGGGTCTTGTCTACGTGACCCTATAATATGTCCACACGCTTAAGCCAGCCAAGAGTTTATCGGCTTTTCGCGATTCGGGGAATCACGATACATGACTTCTACCTTCCCATATTCAAATCCCTGAAACTTTCGAGGTCTCCAAAGTTTCCCTCCAAAGGGAGATCGACGGCCGTAAGCCTCCCCTGATCCAACGGTATGGATCCTTTCGGGGTTTCGGTACTCGGGAGTTTGAAATGAAACGACTCCAAGACTCTTCATCATTCAAATCTCCGAATTCCGATATGGGAATTAGTGTAAGAGATCGATGGCTCTTAAGAGTGTGGATCCAATGGTCCATGGGATTTCGGGACTTTCCCCTGAAATGTGACCGCTCACCACGCATCTCCCTTGATGGACGGTCTAGGTTCCTTCGGGACTTCTCCTCTCCACTACCGCGCGTATCAGAATTTCGGGTATAGGGATTTCGCGATTTGCGAAGGCAAGGTCTCTTGCCTTTTTAGTTTCCCGGATGCCGAAATGTCGAAACGTCGATTGGCAGCCACGTGTCCCTTCGATGGACGGTGGTGAACTTCAACCAAGATCAACGGTCATGATCTTTTTGGGATGATCAATGGTCACGATCAAATCCTGGCTTTCCTCAATCTCATTCACATCTTACGCCATTTCGGGGTTTCGGTGATCGGGATTTCGCGTCTCGCGAAGACAAGGGTTCTTGTCCTTTCAGGATTCTCCTGAATTCTTGGATTACTGCCATGTATCCTCCCTCAAATGGACGGTCCTCGTTGTTTCATGATTTCGCGACTCGCGACCCCCAGTGACACAAATCCTATGTCAACTTGAATCCCTAGTATCCGAAATACTGATTGACTCTCGATCTCCGCCACATGTCCTTCACGGATGGACGATCTAGATCTATATCAAGACTTTCACCATGGAGTGTCCCGATATCTTGTCATCAGGACTCTCGAAATCCCAAATTCTGAATCCCTAATACCGACTCCTCTCTCGGGACTTTCACCCTTGTTCACGAGGGCTTAACCCTTAAGCATCTCCTAACAGATCCAACGGCTGTCGGGTTTTCTAGCCAAGATCTGATGCCTCAGATTTGTCCCATGTCGCGCACTCTCCCACTACTCTCTGGACGTGGAAAAACCAACGGTCCAGATACTCCCACAAACCTTGGGGATCTACGGTCCCGATATCCTCGCTATTCACGAAGATAAAGGAAAAGGGGCAAGGCATGTAACACCCTTGTTTCTTCTGTCAATCTAACGGTCATGAATGACCATAGATCTTCCGATGGGATCTCACCCGTCAATCGATACTTATCCCTATGCTGCTACTTCAGGATTTTAAGAGGGTCATTCCTCCTCATACAGGGTTGTTAAGACTTGCACATTCAAGTCCTTTTTCCAGGTTCTTGGTAACCCTTTCCAAGGAGGGTATCTCTATGAAGAGATCTGTTCTGGGGCATTCCTGGAGACAGATAAGGGGAAACAAATTCCTGAGAATGGACTTGAAGTTTGACTTGGTTCAACTTACGCATAAATAAATTCATTTATCAACATAAGCCATGCGTGGTTTTTCTGTTATAAGCATACCTCTACCATTTCTTATCAAAACACTGCATAGACAGTCTTATACTATAATCATTCACAGTTTCACAGTTTATGAGCATATATGTCAGCATATGAATTTCAATATGCAAGATGTAAAACAATTATCAGAAATAACACCAGAAGTGAGTGCAATTGCTAAGAGGGGTGCTCGTTTCCACCCAACCGTAGGCTCAACTATTCCAATAGGGTTTACAACTAGCCACCCTCGAGCTGAGACCACGATGCTGAGAGACTATGTCTCGGTTTTCCAGTGACCGAGAACGAGGGTTACTCTCCCCCTTCTCTGCTATCAATCACTCTGTGTATCTCCAGAGTTCTCTTTCTCCCCTCCCGTCTATCCCCAATCGCTTCTCCCCCACGCCTTATCCTCTTGAGAGGTTGCATGTGGCATGATTTTCCTCACGCTGGTCAGGCCTGATGGCTCTACGGATGGGCGATTCACTTCCCCATCCCTCATTAACTCCTAAGGATCCATCTACCTACCAGCCCACGAGACATTTAATTTGGGGCCAGCGAGCTACTCTTGGTTCTCCGGGCCAGTGGAGTCCAAATACGGTATTGTTTTCGGTGGAAGTTAACACCACAATTCTAGGTGCCTTCTACCGCCTTTCTGTAGCCATCATGGTCTCTTTTTCAGCATATCCCCTCTCAGCAATCCTGCAATATATATATTCATAATATTATTCACATTCATCGACCTTTTCCACAAGGTCCATTCACATCACACATTCACATTTATGAGTTTGCCACAGTTCTTGGCCAGTCCAGTTATTTTTACAAACTGGGGGAAACAAGGTGTTACAATTCCCTCCCCCTTAAAGGAACATCGTCCTCGATGTTCTTATTTATTAACATGAATTGCATGTACAGAAGTAAAAAAAATCGGATATGCTTGTTTCATGGCATCCTCCATTTCCCATGTAG
>JASDQU011248757.1:0-24207 GCA_032191745.1 Picea mariana
ATATACAGGCATTTGCCAATTGTTAATATATGAACAGAGAGCAGTTTTTCCTGCATGATATTCTGTTTATGTGTGTGCCTGTAAGTGTTTTCCTTATGCTGTAATTATATGCTGTTATTATACCTTTGCAGGGAGTGTGTTTGATTTCAGGTTTGAGAGGTCTTTGAGGGTTCATTCCATGAGGGCGTGATAGAGTGTTGAGACTCTGAATACCAGTGCAAGGGTGGATGCACTTCTGAACTCGTGAGGAGTCAGACAAAGATGTGCTGAGAGCACCAGCCTTGAAGTAAACAACTCATGCAGAAGGAGGACTTGTGGGGTTACTGAACACCTCATTAGACAAGGCAGTGTAGCTGATACATTGTTGTCGACAGAACCTTTGAGAAGTTCTGTAGGAGCTCTACCAAGAAGGGGTTGAGTGTGTGTACAGAAGTGCACGGAGGAAAGAACTTCGCTGTGAGTTCTGAAGGACAAGAATTCTGTTGAGGATTCTGAGGAGCTCCGTCTGGAGGACGTCGAGCGAAGTGTGTAAGTGCAAGGAGAAAGCGTAACTGTTGGGTGTTCTGTGGCAGCGAATCTCCGCCAGGAGGGCGTTGAGGAAGGTTGTAGACAGACACAAGCAGGAAGGAACTCTTTGAGTTCTATCATCTGAAGGAAGCATCCACTGAGGGAGCTTTTACTGGGTTACTGAATACCCAAAGTATTCAGCAATAGGTTTCTTGAGTCGGAAGACTGCCAGGAAGCCTTATATTCTCCATCTGCAGGAGAAAAAGAAGAAGAATCGAGCTTTTGTAGAGGTCGAAGCTACAGAAGGAGCTTAGGACGGATAATGCTTTGCACGCAAGGACTTCTGTTACAGGAAGTGCATAGAGTCTGGATGAATTCCACACTTGGAGAGTCGTTGGAGACCGAGCATAGGGAGCGCATGTGAGAGATCTCTGAAAGAGTCAAGGTTGATAAAGCTCAGTAAGAATAGTTCCTTGCAGATAGCGTGGAACCGGTCCTGGAGGGATTCGAACTAGAGAGCTTTGAAGTGGAGGAGATCTCCAAGAAGAAAATCAACGGCCAGGGTTCACAGGCGAGGCTCACGAAACCTCGTCGATTGTCCGATCATGGAGAAGCCAAGCGGGAGTTAACCCTTGGGCGTGGAAGGAATATGCCGTCGAATTTCGGCATATCGGGGATCGACATTCGGCGTTTGATAAGGTGAGAGTTCATGCTCATCGAAATCGCGAGTACTGATTTCCCGATTTAACAGGAACCGTTGATCAGGGCAAGGACAGGTGGCGCACGATCCCGAGAAGTCAGACTTCGGGGTTTCGGCGTTCGACGTTTCGGGGTCTTCGACCACGACGAAAACTTGTATCGTGGATTCGTGATCCGCAAAATCCCGAAGTGACGTGGCATGTGGGACCGCGGTTTCTATTGGAGTACAGGTGGAAGCACATCGGCATATTGGGGATCGAAGTCTCAATAGAAGGAAGAGGTGGAGGTGTCGAATCCACACGTGCCATCGCATATCAACATATCGGAGTTCAGGGTTCGGGGATTCATAGTGTAAGTGAATCATGATTTCATATCGGTCGATTTCCAGATAGGGAAAGGCCCAACGGAACTGAGTGTTGACTCGTTGACCATTGGGATTCGGGGAAGTGAGGGACCCAATCTCGTGGGTGTTAACTCGTGAATCTGCGAGTTTCGATTTCCCGATTCACGAAGGGGAGATCGCCGAAGGAGGATACTATGGGTAACTCCCGAGGGGAGTTGGAAGAGTCTTCAACTCTTCGGGCCCGTGGTTGAAGGAGATCCTGGTGGGAGCGGCTTGCTCATTGAGGGGCAGGTTGCGTCATTAAGCCACCAATATTAGCCCCTCTTCCAACCTTTCAACCCCCTCTCCCTTACCTAACCTTGTGGAATCTTATTCCCCCATCACTCTTTCTTCATTGTCGGTTGGCACACATCAATGTTTATATTTTATTAATGATTTTCATAATTACATATACAAAAATCATGCTTCTGGCCTTTGACACCTAGGCTTTCTGGCCTAAATAACACATAAGCCCACCAACTTATATACACTTGGCTCACCAACCTATAAACATGATTACAATACACAATATAACTGGGGCACATCCTTGGGGTATTATAGTTTATGGGTTCATTGGTTCCTTCTTGTTTGTTGGTTTGTTCGTTCATTGGTCGCTGCTTGTTGTTGTTTGGTTCAAATTTGCAAGGTTGAGGTCCTGCACCTACAGTTGGACCTGTTGATCTTTTTTTCTTTCTTTTGTTTTCTTTTGCAAGGTCAGGTTCCTACACCCATAGTTGGAGCTATTTTTTTCACTTTCCAGGGTTCAAGTCCTGCACCCACAATTGGACTTGCGATTCTGTCGTTCATTGTTGCCGAGTAAGTTTCAATACCATGGTTTCATTCGTATTCATTTTATGTTGTTTATTGTTTTCAGTTTGCAAGTAAATTTTTTTAAGTATTTCCACTTGCATGGTCATCATATGTTTCAGAATTCTTCTATTCTTGGAATGCAAATTTAATCATCATTGAAGATACATATATTGTTTACTGGTTCACTAGTTGTTGCTTGTTCATTGGTTCGTTGGTTCGTCGGTTGTTTCTTGTTGTTGTTTGGTTCAACTTTGCAAGGTTGAGGTCTTACACCTACAGTTGGACATGTTGGTGTTTTCTCACTGGTTTGTTGCTTGCTCCTTTATTTTGTTTTGTTCGACTTTGCAAGGTTGGGGTCCTGCATTGGCAGTTGGAGCTGTTTTTTTCACTTTGCATGGTTCAAGTCTTGCACCTGCAATTGGACATGCGGTTTTTTTGTTCATCATTAACGAGTAAGTTTGAATACCATACTTTCATTCGTAGTCATTGTTTACTTTGTGTTGTTTGGATTTTGCAAGTAACAATGTTTAAGTATTTATTCGTCGTCCTTATCCTGTAGACTTTCCATAGAGGTTGGCATATCTTTTTCTCCTTCTCTTAAATTTTCCTCCGATTTTTTCCCGAGGCTCTACACCATGTGCATGCCAATTTCATCTGCACAACTCTGGTTGTCATTTATTCTAGCATTGCAAATTTTGGTCCTTTTCCGTATGTGACGAAGTGGAAATCTAGCACCTGAATTGAATAAGGAATTCTTCAGCCTTCGCACCTTTTCCTCAATGATATTCCCAGCTTTCCCAAGAATGAGTATTTGCCTATCCCGTAGGGGAATCAAACCCGCTTCTTTTGCATGAAAAATACGATGTCAAGCTTGTTGCTTTTGCAGGATGTTCTTGTAGAATAAAACTACAAGTAGGTGTAGAAGAGCTAGGTATGGTGCAATGGTGGCTAGGCTGCAACAAAATTGCACAAAATTGGCATATCTTTCCCTCCTTCTCTTAAATATTTCTCCAATGTTTTCTCCAAACTCTGAACCATACCTACATGCCTTTGCAAAATGTTCTTGTGGAAAAAAAATATGTTGATATGGTGCTAACAAGAGTAGTCTTCCGTGGATTGCAAATTGAAATATTCAATCTCTATGCTACTCCACGTGCAACATTTCTAACATAATGAATGTTTTTTCAAATGCATTACACCATTTACATCTGAACGAAACCATTATCATTCTAGGATACTTCATTGTTGACATGATACAAAATAGTTCCATAACAAAATAATTGGAAAACTACATGTGCAATTAAAATGTCTTCTTTGTGGTTAACATAAAACATGTACAAAATGCACTTATTGACCATATATGGTGAACTGTGCCCATATCACAATACAACATTTTTATCTTATACCTGGACTGGTCTGACCATGATACAATTTGTCTTCTACTTGAATTATGAAATATACATCAAAGATATTACATAATTATATTTCCATGTCTCAAAGAATATATGAATATTTTTTTGCACAAAAACAAATCATTCAGCTACGACCATCCAACTTCTTAATATTTTCTGGCTTGTAATATATTTTGGCCACGAAAAATTCTATATAACCACAACCATCGATAAAAAAAAACAATGGCTCATGATTCTAACTCTCTTTTATTCTATTCCTTTGATTATCATTTACTGTATGTACACATTACTTGTTTTCCCTTACATACCAACTTACATTCATGTTTATTGTATTTTGTGTGTTCCCACATTGAAACAACCATAATAACTGGAGAAGACGAAGGAATCTTTACCATAAATGTAGAAGATGAGATACAAAAGTGCATGCTTCTACTCTTATTTCATATTCCATTGTTTTGTATTTCATTTATTGTATGTATATTTGTTCTACTTCTTTGCACCTAATTTATTGTATGTATATACTACGTATCTTCCTACATAATAACTTATCTTCATGTCAATTGTATTCTATGTGCTGCAACATTGAAATAAATAGATCTCTATTTATGTTTTTACATGTCTTTCTACACACCAACTTACCTTCATGTCCATTGTATTTTTTGCATTTCTACATTGAAAGAAACAATTTAGTTGGAAAAGAGGATGAAATCTTATATTCCACGGTAGAGGAAGCTGAAGTACAATATTCGAAAAGGTATACCAATTGTGATAGTAAATAAAACACATAAAATGAGTAGGTGGATAAAATATTGGACTAAAAAATGATGATTTGGTAACCATGGGCCTTTGTTGAGACTTCCCTTTTCCCAACATTTCCTTCCCCATTTCTATTTTCCCACTCTCTATTATCCCTTTTTTTTCAATCTTATATACTTAACCAAATTCCCCTTTCTTTTTCCCCTCTACTTTCACTTTCTAGTTGCTTTGCTTAGTCATTTTTTCTGAAAATTTCTAGGTGCACATATTGACGGACTCAGGGATTCACATTTATACTCATTCTTCTATATCACGAGTCTGACTGACAGCTTCCTCATTCCATACTTAGCCACTTTTTCGATCATGGTTTCTCGGGATGGCAGGCTCAAAATTGCGCCTCTAGCTTTGGGGGTTCCGCGATACACAAATTGGCCGCCAGACTCCCCCATCATGCCATGTTCCATGTTACACATTTTTTCAGTCAAAATTTATGAGGCATACAATTTGATCATCGGGTCCTCATGTTTCCTGAGTATCCCTTAACACCCTATTTCATATTCCATCTCCTTCGAGCCCGTATGTGACATTTAGAACAATTATGGACAATATACACTGCATATGCTTATTTAGTTCTTCTTATGTTCATGTACACATGCTTGCATCATAAAAAGTTGGACAAGTGACATGGGCATGAGCAGTCAATCATCACAAACATCAATAGAACGAAAAGGCAAAAAGTAAAGATTCATACATTGTGCTCTTGATATGTTTAACAAAAAAATATCCTGAGCTATTTATTCATCTATGCCATGATAAATATGCTAATTCCATATGCACCACATAATTTGTAGTTTACAAGAAGTATCAACGAGTGTAAGTGAAACACCAAACATAGTGCAAGTTTCGTAGACTAAGTTGTTTGGTTACAAAACTATGACCTACATACTTCATCCAAGTTGTGTGTCTACTTGTACATTTGTTCGATAAATGTCACTAGGTATAAACTTATAAAACCCAATATACTGTCGATAGAAGGCATGAACATCCGCCGAATTGGACAAGTGTTTGTCAGGGACATAATGGTTGTGTATAACACCTACTTGGACAAGAAAAAAAAAAATAGATGCATTGTGCATGCTGACATGATAGACAGGGAAGCCATGATGATAGTCACACTGACTATCCCAATACAACCTGTCCAGAAACATGCAGAAAATATCTTGCCAGGTAATGGGATATCCATTACAAATTTTAATATATTTCTAAAAACAATATATGATCATGGTGATTTTGATTGGATTATATCACTCAACGAAACACATATTGTGGAAAAAATTCCCCCGATTTGTTCATAATATCATTTCGTACCGAACACAACAATCATCCCACTTGCAGAGAGCAATGACAATTACCGAATCAGAACCATTGGTGCATCTTTCACACTCGTGAGAAAACTTGTCTCGCAACACATTCTCCATATAAAATATGGAGAGTCAGACAATGAAAAGGCAATGGTAGTTTTCTCCATATCCAAATTTTTCCTTTACTTTCACATGTTCATATATCTTAGTTATGTTACACAACTATTACATTCTTCCATGTTGTAGCTGCAATTGTTCGACATGTAATCAAATTTATTTTCCTCAATGGAACAACATTTGCATATAGGGAAATTTCAACTTATGCTCTTCAAAAATATAACAAAGAAAAGAGATGTTAAATAAAGGATCTTTCACACAGCCCAAGAAAAATTTGTAACATAATTGTGAATAGACATAGTACAGGATCTCAAGAAACTAACTAGCTTGACAACTGTTGTGCATATACATCTACAATTCCATCCACACTTTGCTTATAAAGATTGTCTTGACCAATTTTTTGCATCTTTTTTGTTGTACAGTTGTATATTATATTGTTCAATATATTAACTACTATGTTCACTTGTGCAGGTTGAGGGTGTTTTGGTTGTACCAAATGCGTACTCAACCCCTTTCGAGCCTGTATGTGCCAAATGCAACTCTCCTTCTTTTGCCTCTGCTTTCATAAATGATGGTACAATTGATTGTCTATGATGCAGTAAAAAAATCCCTTATATATATAGACATTGCCTCAACATTGCGATCCAAACCGTCAGCAACACAATCATACATTGTACAATTAGAAAACCTCTTTTACAAGATGTGCTTCCTGGGTTAGTAAAATTTCCATATGAAGTATACCTACAGAAAAAGAAAAACAATGTCTACATGCTACACGAATTTTGGATCCATAGAAAATTTACATTAAATGAGGACAATGCCATACTGCATATTGACTGAACCAATATTTTCTTTTCATATCAAGCATTGGTAGGAAATGAAACAATCCGATGTGTATCTATCTGTGCTACCCAATGAGGATATGAATAGATTTTTGCAGTGCCATGGAAAATTTAACTGGAAGCACATAATATTGTTTAGTCCAAGAATGAGAATCACGAGGACAAACCTCATACAAAGTATCCAACTGTGAATAAATCAAAGTCCATTAAGTTAATGCTGACACTCTTTTCCAGAACTAGTAATGTTAGAACATTGTCAGGTCAACATGATCTTGGTTCATAGTACTATCAGAAGCAAATGTTCATACTGATCTTGCTTCATGGTAATATAGTAATAGGAAAATTTCTTGGTGCCCATTTGGGGATTTGGTTATAGATGGGATACAATACCCAATCTCCGTTGGTTTTGTCCTATCTTGTGTTTGGCATACTTTTGTTCATGTGCTTTTGTGTTGCAGTTCAAGGTTCTCATGGGGCTGGTTTATGAATTATGGTTGGATGATACATTCAAGATATTAGCATTTTTTCTATGATCTTGAAGAATATACAATACCTTCTTTTCCTTTTAATGTAATATCTGTGAAGCAAATGTAATATGTAGGTCATTTTAGCACTTTTACTTGATCGATGAAATTAGCAAAATTCATCTTTAAAAATATTTTTAAATAAAAAGGATATATGCTATGTGAAGTCCAATGGAACTATGATATCAACCACAGAAAATTCAAATTCAAATTCGTCATTGTTATACTTACGACGAAGTTGAAAATACAATAATTTTACTTTTACATCCCAAAATTGATTTTCCTATAGATTTTCGATGCTTCTCTTATGCAAACACATCCTGGAAAGAATGAGCATGACTCACTTTCTATATTTCTTGATTGAAGAGTGGCTTGTTCACCTGTTTAATGGACTTCATAGTTACTGTTAAGACCATCAATGGGGATTTGTTAACACCAATTCCTGATTCCGAAAATTACCCTCACCTTTCTTTTTGTCCTTTGCTTTCGCTTTCTGGTTACTTAGTCGTTTCTCGAAAAATGTCTAGGCACATAGGTTGGTGGATTCACGTGTTTAGGTTTCCATTGACGCTTTTATATCACAAGTCTGACCGACCGCTTCCCCATTCCATATTCAACAAATTTTTGGATCACGGGTTCCCGCGTAGGTAGGCTCAACATTTCATTTCCATTATTCTGTCGCCTACAAAAAACACCCGCACTTCCCTACTATACAAATTAACAACCAAATTCCCCATTCTTTTTCTCCGTTACTTTCCGTTTCTGGTTACTTATTCATTTTTCCAAATATGTCTCATGTTTTTATATCACGAGTTTTACCAACTTCTTCCCCATTCCATACATGGCCACAATTTCCATCACCAGTTCCCGACCAGGCTTGCTTAACATTGCACTTCCATTGTTTCGTGACCTACAAACAACACCTGAAGTTATATGATACACAAATTGACCGTTGAATTCCGTCATCATGCCCTATTCTGTGTTACACATTTTTTAGTCAAAATTTCCGATACATACAATTTTACCATCAGGCTCTCACGTCTCATGAGTATAACTTGTGACCCTATTTTGAAGCCTGATAGACTGCTTTCCATACTTGGCCATTTCTTGGAATCTCTTTCGCGAGTTGGTAGGTTCATGAAATTTCTAAAACTTAATCTCTCTTCGCCATCCCCGCCACCTTCACACTTCTTTCTAGATGTGAAATTATTAATATTTAATGCTAAATCTCATCCTGCAAGAACCGTTAAGATTGTCATTAATGTCTGAAAGGTTGGAGGAGATCTATCATTAATACAAATTAAATCAAGATTTGTGGAGGGTTGTATTATCCCTTCCTAGTGTTCATTTCAAGCATAATGGAATCTAATTCGTGCATTGTCTAGTTGGCAGCTTCCAAAATCTCCAATCCTTAATCGCTCTTCATCGTCACCGCCACATTCACACTTTTTTCTAAGTATGGAATTAGTAAGATTTAATGGTAGCAACTCATTATGTAGGAATCATAGAAATTTTCATTGATCAATGAAATGATTGAGGAGATCTCCCATTGATATGCATTAAACCAAGATTTGTGGAGGGTTATATTATCCATTCTGAATGTTCATTTCAAACATCATCTAGAGAAAACAAACATTATCGTTAACTTATGGCAGCAGTTCGACAACAGTTCTGTCCAGATACAATAAACACCTTTGGGCATGATGACCAAAACTTCCAGTAGTCCAGGGAATATATATGTTGGTAACCAAATATTTAACCAAACATTCCATAATTTAAATAAATAATAAGCATTCGTAAAATATAATTAACAAGAACGCACAGAGTAAAACGTGCCCCATGAAAATTACCAGAATTCAAATCACAGATATTTGCTACGGGACGTTTTCCCTCACAATTATATGAAAGGAAAACTACAGATCGAAGACAACGAATAATAAAGAACATAACAAAGTTCTGGTATCTAATCTCCATCCCTCCTTCATACAGATGAGGTAAAATTAGACAAATGACTTACTAGATTTTGAACAGAGAGAAAGGGTAATTATTTTAAGAATTATTAAGTTCTGGAATAGTACCATATAGTGGAAATTTTAATCCTTGTGTCGATACATGTACATACACAACTAAGGTAAATAGGGTAATCCTCGATGAAAACAGAACTGTATACAACAATAAACAAAAATCTCACCGCAACCACAGAGTTTTGATTTACCACTCCACTTTTTTAAAATTGAAAATGTAAGGTTCCCACATTGAGTCGGATACAAGAAGCCAATAACTCGAAGATTCAAGGGTGAACCAAATAGAGTATAAGGGAAGGAGTAAACCATATCTACAGAGAGATTAATAGGGGATAACCTTTAAAGGTTAATTTTAATCAGCGAAGACCGAGTCCTTGCTTGATGACGAACCCTCACGAAAGAAATTATGAGTTAGGACAGAGAACTTTAACATACCAGATTACTTGGCATTGAACGTTTTAGGGGTTACTATGGTTGGGTTCAACCACTAGTTTTACATCGATAGGTATGTCGTTAGTAAACTCCCAAATCAGTAGTAGGTTGCACAGCAAAGGAAACGACTGAGGGCACTTTTCTTAGGGACAGGTTCCTAATACATTTTGAGACTTCTCCCTATTCAATAAATGAAAAATAGCCTGTGTATAACAATTTACAAGATAATGGATTCTAGAAAGTGAATGACCACCTCACGGAAGGAATAAAATCACATGTCCACACCACTGTAGATCTTATAGATATATCCATGCCTTGGAAAATATTCTAGAGAGAACTAAGAGTTTAAAGAGAAGGGAAACTCTCATCCAGTAACAGGATTCAAAGATCTTACCTAGTAAAGGAGTGACCCTACTGGATGTGTAACAACTTCATGCCTCCATTGAATAGGTTACCTCCTCATCATCGGGGTTACACATAGAGTAACATTGCAGAACTATTCCAGATTGATTTATTCTCGAAGTTACATAGCGCAAGTGAATGGAATGAACAATGACCTCGAGAAAACTCTCTGCCTAATGGATTAATGGTGAGATCTATGATATCTACCAAGACCATGTGATTAGGGAGAGGTGGCAGAATCATAGTGGGCACATAGGTCGAGCAATGGTCCGAAGGAGTTTGCTACATGAGATAATAAATGTCGTGGAGAGAGCTATTTAAGTCGTGATAGTTATATCTTTGCAGTTTTCTTGTCAACATTCATGGTGAAGAGAAATGGAAGTCCAGTTAGGGTTGTAGTTTAGTTTCCTGGTCATCTGATTACATTTCTTAACTCTTACATATCGAATTGTTAACCCTTCTACCAAGCCTGGTTACCATGGGGTCGTTTAAACAATAAATAACGAGTAGTGTGTGCCAACTGTCAGCCATAACCATTTGATTATTAACGCCTATGCACACTGAGGCCATATTAATAACAACTATGTGTAATAGGGACACTTCACGCATCTAAATTTGTGTGGACCATACATTACCCTAATGGTCGTTAAATTTACACATTAAAAACTAGTTCATGGTATGTCTTATGAGTTGCATGGGTAGAATGGAAGTTCTAAGGAATATATATATATATATATATATATATATATATATATATAGATATAGATATATAATCGTTTTATTCAAATAGAATGAAAATTCTAAGGTATATATATATATATATATATGATCGTGTTATACATGTGGCATTAAGTTTCCAAGTGAAATAATTGTTAGTTATTAGGTTACTATTTCACCCTGTTGTTGAGAATAGGGTTGTCTTAGTTGTTAGATAAATAAATATAAGTAACTTGCACCTATGAAAAGAAATAGTATGTGTAAGTTATGTAGTATAGTCAATGAATGCCTGAAAGGTTGGAATGGCGAATGATCAACTCTAAGAATCCCTAATTAGTTTTTTTTTTTAAATTTGTAAATTTGGGGAACATTACATATGGTATCAGAGCAAAGGTTACAACACTTGGACCTTAAATAGTGCCAAAATTGTTTTCTTAGCACATGATTTCTGGTTCATGAAAATCTAACAAAACAATTACTACTACAAATAGAAAAACTTTATTTCTGGTGTGATCATGGCAGCACATAATGAAGCTGAGATCAGATTCGGGGAGAATCCTGAGCAAAGAAATCCTGAAGAACAGAGGTAGAACAATGACAAAAGTTCATCTATAGAGGTTTTGGAAACCATGAGAAATCTCATTGTGGAACTGCAAGTTTTCAAAGCAGACAATGAGAAACTGAAAAAGGCACAACAAGAATAGTAGGAAATTAAGGAAGTATTGATGTGTAGCATAGTAAAAAAGAAGACCTCGAAGGAAAACAATGAGGAATAAGAGGCCAGTAAAAGGGCCTCCAAAAATTTTGGTCCTGAAGGAGAAAAAGGGGACAACTCTTCCAAAGGTACACCACCAACAAAAGATAAACAACCACAGGAAGAAAAAGAAAATAGGTTGACCATATTGAGGGAGAATTTAAGAAAATCAAACCATCCACCTTTAATGGGGAATCCAGGATAGGAGAGGAGGTTGAAGCATGGTTACTAGACATAAAAACGTTTTTCCAGATCTACAACTATTCTAGCAATATGAAGATCAGAATGGCCATATATAATCTGAAAGGAAAAGCTAGCATATGGTGGAAGGACCTGAAGTTGGCCAAGGGCCTAAATGAAAAATAGATGGAGTGGTCGGATTTTAAGAAATAATTTAAGAAACAATATTTATCTAAAATTTACTATGAAAGAAAAACCAAGGAGTTTTATGAACTATGACTCAGTCAAATGTCTATGGATGACATGATAAACAAATTCCTGGAATTATTAAGGTTCGTACATTATATCCAGGAGGACAAAGTAAAAATCCAGTGATTCTTAAGCTGTTTACCACAGTCATATAAGGATAGAATCAAATTCGACAACCCCAAGTCCTTAAGTGAAGTTTTCAGGAAGGCATGAATGTGTTGCGACCAATACAAACAATGATCGAAATTTACCAAGGTTTCGAAAGACAAGAAACAAGACTGAATGAACCAGTGGAAGAAGGGATATCATCCAACCCCTTTATGAAATGCAACAAAGAGTTTTCCAGGGAAATCATTTCAGAACACCCAAGGAGGTGGTAGACCAGTTAATCTAGGAACAAAGAAGTTTGAGGATAGCCCCAGAGAACCATTGAAATGCTGGGAAGGTGAAGAACCTCACTTAAGGAGGAACTGTCCATGATTAACTTATGCAACTAGGACTATGGTTCACAACCTACAAGAATCCTCTACAGTGGGAGATGTGGATTGAAGTTTACATCGGATCAATGCAGCCATGGATGGACAACAATATGATCACCAATCCACTATCGTGGAAGTTGAAGGTAAAGTAAAAAAACATTTTTTCTAAATTGGATTTAAGATCTGGCTATCACCAGGTTAGAATAAGAGGTGAGGACATAAGTAAAACAACATTTAGAATGAGATATGGACATTACAAATTTTTTGTTATACCATTTGGTCTCACTAACGTGCCAACAACATTTATGTGTTTAATGAACAACATTTTCAGTCACTACTTGGATAATTTTGTTTTCGTATTTATTGAGGATATTCTAGTGTATTCTAAAACAGAAGAAGAACATGAAGAACATCTGAGTGTAGTACTACAAACTTTAAGAAAAAAAAAACTATATGCTAAATTCTACAAGTGTGACTTTTATCAAAAGAAAATAGAGTACCTAGGACATGTAATATCTGAAGAAGGTATTGTAGTCGACCTAGAGAAAATAAGAGCCATCATGGAATGGCCGATACCTAAGGACGTAGCGAACATTTGATCATTCATGGGAATCATCGAATATTACCACAGATTTATAGAGGGATTCTCCAATATTGCTTACCCTATCACATCTTTACAAAAGAAGGGAACCAAATTTAATTGGTCACAAAAATTTCAAGATAGTTTTAATAAGTTAAAGGAATTGTTAACAACCGCACCCATTTTAAAGGTAGAAGACCCAGGTAAAGACATCACAGTCTGTGTGGATAAGAGCAAAGAAGGTTTGGGAGGTTTCCTAACTCAATAAGGGCATCTTATTTGTTATGATTTCCAAAAACTAAAAAATCACAAAGAAAACTACGCCACTCATGACTTAGAGTTATCAGTTGTCATCCATGCATTAAAGATGTGGCGAAACTATATAATGAGAAGAAAATTTATGTTGTTGACTGATAATAGTGGTGTGAAATTTTTGTTTAGTCAACCAGACCTAACACAAGGCAAGAAAGATGGCTGACTTTCTTGAGGGAATTCAACTTCAAGGTAAGACACATCAAGGGTAAGGAAAACAAGGTGGAAGATGATTTAAGTAGAATAATTCATGGGATGTTTGAAATGAACATTAGTAGGGTTGAAAGCGACCTTGAGCAAAGGATAAAGGATGCAAGTAATTATGATGAAAATTACATTAAAATAGTCGCAGATTTATGAAATAATGTATAAAATTTAGACAGAACATATCTGAGTTTGGTAAAAAATGGTATACTAAGATTCAAGAATAAATTATACATACCATATTCTGATGAATTAAAGTTAACAGTTTTGGACAAAGTACACAAGAAACCCTATTATGGTCATCTGGGATACTAGAAAATGGTAAAAACACTAAGGAAGTTATTTTATTGGCCTAATATGAAGGGTGAAATAGAAGAATACTTATCTAAGTGCCAATATTGTCAACAAGTGAAAGATGAACACCAACACCCAGCTGGCCTGTTGCAGCCTCTACTTGTGCCGGAATGGAAATGGGAGACTATATCACTAGATTTTATCATAGTTTTGCCTAGAACTCAAAAACATAATGATTCAATTACGGTATTAATTGATAAGATTAGTAATTCTGCACACTTTATTCCTGTAAAGTCTACTTTTAAATCTATTAGCATCGCTGCAATATTCATGAAAGAAATTTTTAGACTACATGTTATTCCTAAAATGGTAATTTTAGATAGAGACGTAAAATTCATATCTACATTTTGGAAAGAATTGTTTGTAGGGTTAAATACTAATTTGAATTTCATCACAAGCTATCATCCACAAACGGATGGGAGACTCAATGAACAAACCAAATCGTGGAAGATATTATATGAATGTACGTAAGGACAAAACCAATTAAGTGGGAAGACTACCTGTACTTGGTGGAATTTGCGTACAACAATGGTTACCAAACATCGGCTAAGATGAGCCCCTTCGAAGTACTGTATGACAAAAAGTGTACAACTCCGGTTAGCTGGGATAACCTAGTTGACAGACTCATGGTGGGACCATAAATGCTCTAGGAAATGGAGAGTATAGTAAGAAAAGTACAACATAATTTAAAAGAAGAACATGACAGACATAAAAGTTATACAGACCTGAAAAGAAGACACCAGGAATTCCAAGTGGGATACCATGTTTATTTAAAAGTCAAATCCAGAAGAAGTTCACTAAATATAGGAAAATGTTCCAGGTTGGCGCTCAGGTTTTTTGGCCCTTTCGATATCTTAGCTCGAATTGGACCTGTGGCATATCAACTTGCACTTCCTGCAAATCTAAAAATTCATCATGTATTTCATGTTTCTTTGTTAAAGAATTATGTTCATGATCTTACTCACATGATCGATTGGAACATGGTGCTGGTGGAACCAGAAGATGAGTTCCAAGAGGAACCTCTACCCATTCTATACAAGAGAGAAATAGCACTATAGAAAAGAACCGTCGCCCAAGTAAAAGTGCAATGGAAGCACTTTAGTCCTGAGGAGGCCACTTGGGAATTGGAGGGAGATTTGCAGAAATATCATCCAACCTTGTTCCAAGAAAGGAACGAACACTAAGGAGAGTGTTGCAATGAAGGGGGAAAGGATGTAATATCCCCAAAAATAAATTATTATTAAGCCCGAAAAATACTTAGGAATTTATTTTCGTTTTTGGTAAATTTGAAATTGGAAAATTGTTACCATTAATGGCAATTCTGAATTTCGAATTTAATTAATTGTAATTTATTATCATGACTGTTGGGAAAATATTTTATTTTCCTAACTAACTCTTTGACTATGACACTTGTAAGAAAAAAAATATTTTTTATATTTATTGTTGATAGAAAAATGGAACATCTAGGTTGAAATCAATCAACCATGACTCCATGAGTGGGGAACATGTTGGAACTACCTCAGGGCTGAATGTTACAAGTGGAAAATCAGGAATTTGGCCATTGGGAGCCCCAGAAAATCAGGGATTTGTAAAGCTGTGAAAATTCCCAAGAGGGAAAAGACCTAGGCACAAGATGTTTTTGCATATATAGCATATGGGAGGAGGCAAGATGCTGCCTAGTATGTTGGGGAAAGAAGAATATCACTTGTTGTTATGAGCACTTCTTTCTAAGTGTGAGGCAAGGGGAAACTCTTTCTGAAACTAACAAAGGACTATAGCTAAGGAGGAGTTTTGGAGTTTGCCCTCATGGATTCATGGTGAGGATAGGGGGTGAATGGAGCAAGTAGATTGGTTGTTATGTTCTATGGTTGGGAGGAACTTGGTTGTTCCCTTTGTTGCTTCAACACTTGTTCAGATATGTTAATCTACTCTTCCCTTGTTGAATTTATGTTGATTAATTAGTTGATAACATACATTTTTTTCTTATTCCTAGATGGATGTCCTATTGTTTTATGGCTGATAGAATGAATCTACTTATGTTAGTAGAATGATATGAATTATCTTTTTTAGATAATGGCTAAGTGGGATAAAGCGAATTAAAGGATCAGTCCTTGGAGGTTTGATTTTGTTAATGAATGAAGTAATAAGACTATTGTGTGTTAACTATTGTAGGAACAAATTTATTTGTAAATGAATGAAGTAATAATACTATTGTGTGTTATTTGTCGTAGGAACAGATTTATTTGTTAATGAATAAAGTAATAGAATTATTGTGTGTTGGTTATGATGGGTACATGGGGTATGTCTATAAGTAAATAAAATAGAATCATTTCAGGGTAAATTTAACCTCTACCAGGCATGTGAACACATACATATAGATGTTCAGATTGAAGTAATATTTAACTGTGTGTAAGATCCTTTACTAAACTTCAAAGTTAAATAGTAAATTTTAATCTCAATTACTTTTCTTTTCAGAAAGAATCTTTATGAATAAGTTTATGTCGTAACATCTAATTTCTATTTATGTTTTGCATTACAACAAATTTATATAATTTATCTATGTTTAAGTTCTAGCAATTAATCAGTTAAACAACAAATTCTAAAATTTTACAGTCCACAATAATCATAAATAATCATAAACAGACTACACAACATATTACACATTTTCCATACATAAATTCATATCATAACTTTCATCCTTAACAAAATTAATACTGGAAAAATACCTCTTGAAGGAGAAGTATGTCCTTTTCTTTCCTGTTGTTGCAAACTGCTTGAAACTGCCTGAAAACTGAATCTTCTCCTCCCATCCAGCTAGGAACAAAGCCTCTCCGGCTCCCTAGCTCTAGGAACCCTTGTGGTTTCCTGTCTCTCCAAACCCAAAATCCCCAGCAACCCCGGTGCCCCCTGTGACAGACCTTCAACATGCTTCTCAAGAAAACTACAACAATCTCCTCCATGAAAACTCTACCCAATCTTTCTTTTTCCAAACAAAGCTCGTCCTCCTCCAAAATAATGTTCCCCCCTTGCCTTATCCTCCCTTCCCCTCCTTCACTGCCTCTTCCTCCATTTAATTTTCAGCTACCCTCCCTCAATTAGGTGTCAACCACCTTATCCCCTTATGATTAATGGGTTGATCTTCTGATACAAAACAATAATTAATAATTTATTAAACTATTTTTTATCAAACAAATATTTAATCATTAAAGTAATTAATTAGTTAATTAAACCAATTCACATTCAACAAATATTTAACCAGGACAATTAATTAATTAATTAATTAAACTAATATACAATAAACAATTATTTAAACCATGAAAATTGATTAGATACATAGGGTTGTTACATACACCCACCCTTCAGGAAACTTCGTCCTGAAGTTAAAGTATTTTATGATATAAGGGAAAAGACACATGGTTCACACATTCATATCCAATAACCAACATTATCAGTAAGTAAGCCAAGAAAATTCATACATACTGGTGTACATGTGCAAGAAATGCATGTGTAGCTAGTACATACAAGTCTCATGCATGTACTAATAACAACAACTATCACCTCTATAATAATTCTGTATGAATCCAATCCAATCAACAAGACTATTCAATTTATAAAAGATAATAAGCCAATCAATTGTTTTTGAAATCCCTTAATTACAATAATCGAGCTCAACAATTGTTTATTTAGACAATTGTAGTTTAGTTAAGTAATTATGAATATACATATATACAGATTTTCTTTTCAGAAGGAAAAACAATAAATTCCACCATAAGGCAAATCTCCATACACTCTCAACTATTTCTACTCATCCTTCCTCCCTAACTTACTTCCATCTTCCATTCCTATCCTTCCTCTACTAGACTATCTTGGAGCATCAACTATATTGACCTAACTCCAAATAGAACCCGTAAGAGGAAGTGTCACTATCTTGACCAAGCTTCCCCAACAGGCAACTGACAGTCATCATCAGACGTCTGGGGGAGCGTGAGCTAACACCGTCCTCCCATGACTCCAAGTTTCAGAGGATACATGGTGGTAAATGCATCCACCCCTCCTAATAGGAGTAGGGTTCACACCCTATAATGGAATATACAGTGGCACAATGTTGTTGGGAATTTTTTCATCGTTTATTCAGTTTTTAAGCAGTCTCATCACCTGAAATCATGTACTAGTCCATATATCATAGCAATGCATTCAAACAAATATAATTTGAAATACAAATATTCATACCATATTGTTTCTTGGTCAGTGGTCATGACATCCACTTTCATTATCATTATCCCTTGGCTATTTCATAGCCCAATGACCTACAAATTAGTGTGTAACACAAACTCATACATATCTATGCATTATCATCATGTAATTGCATACAACCATAATTTCAATTTGGTATCCATGTACCAACAACTTTAACATCAAAGTTTTCAAGTTAGAAATAGATCTCATAATATCCCCATAATTAAATTAACGTTACCCATTCATAGAATTATCATTTACATAATAGATTGTATCATATCCAACATCATTCAAATAGCATTTAAACCTTCATATGATTCACATTCACACAATATATTGCATCATATCCATCATCATCAATAACATCTAAACATTCATAGAATTTGCATTCACATAGTAGATCGCATCATATCCATCATCATTGAATAACATTTAAACATTCATACATGTTTGTACGTATTAAAAGTTCAAGTGTATCATTAATAGTTTCACTGTGAATAATAAAAAAAAAGTGATTAGGCCTCAGGTAATCCTAGTTGTCTAAGTAAAAAAGTGGTGTTACATACACTCAACCTTAAAGAACATATTCTCGAGGTGGTCAAAAAAGTGAGGGATAATCTCGTCGTAACGTCTCAGCATGTTCCCAAGTTGAAGATCTTGGACTATACTTGTGCCACTAGACCTTAAATCGGTCTACGAGACGGTCCCTGAGCTATCAGACTCTACGGTCCAATATGCGTAATGGTTCTACCGTGAGGGTTCCCATGTCTGATACCTTCAATTCCTTCCAATTTATTTTATGTGATTCATCAACAACACAATGACGTAGAACAGACACATGAAAAACATTATGATTTTTATGCAAGTAGGGTGGTAGTATGAGACGATAGGCAATGTGTCCAATTTTCTCTTGTATTTTGAACGGTCCTATAAATCAAGGTGACAACTTTGTCCCCTTCCCGAACCAAATGGTACTCTTATTAGGCTTGATACGAATGAAAACCTGATCTCCCACTTTATAACTCATATCAGTCCTGTGTGCATCCGCATAAATTTTCTATCTATCATGTGCTTCCTTTAGTCTCTACCTAATCTGAATCACCTGTTCCTCCATCTATTGAAACAATTATAGCCCAACTATTAATCGGTCTTCTAACCTCTCCCAACTCAATGGTGTTTTGCATGGCCTTCCATACAAAGCTTCGTAGGGTGGCATTCCGATGGAGCTATGAAAACTGTTATTGTAGGAAAACTCTACCAAAGGTAGGCACTACTCCCAATGGGTTTGATTATCCATAACATACATCCTAAGCATGTCTTCCATAACCTAATTTAATCTCTCATTTTTCCCATCAGTTTCCATATGATAAGTTGTGCTTAAATTCAGCTGAGTCCCCAACGCTAACTGCAAACTTGTCCAAAACCTAGATGTGAATCTGGAGTCCCTATCTACAATGATAATCTTAGGTATCCCGTGCAAACGGATGACCTCACTTACAAACAGGCGTGCCACATCAGTGACATCATGAGTGTCTCTGACCGAAATAAAATGAGCACTCTTGGTTAACTTATCAACTATCACAAGAATGGCATCGTGTCTATGAGATGTGAGCGGAAACCCCACAACAAAATCCATGGAAATGACTTCCCACTTGGACATAGGAACATCATGTGGTTGTAGGAGACCTACCAGGTGATGGTGGTCATCTTTCACTTGTTGACACTCTAGGCACTTGGTGATGAAATGGGCTACATCATGCTTCATGCCTACGCAGAAGAATAGCTTCCTCATGTATGCGTACATTTTCTTCACACCTGGATGCACACAATAAAGTGCTCTATGGGCTTCCTTCAGTAAGATGTTTCGAATATCCTCACTTTTGGGGATGTACATCATTCCTCGATATCTTAATAGTCTATCTTCTTCTAGAATATATCCTTCATACTTTGGATCTAACTGCCTCCCACTCTGGACGTTTGAAGTGACCTTTAAATACCAACTGTCTCCATGGAGTTGTGTCAACACACGTTCCCTCAGATTGACTTTTAAGGGTACCAGGGAGAAAACACATGGCCTTCTACTCAAGGCATTCGCGACCACATTCTATTTTCCCTTGATATATGAAATACCATCACCTTTTCTTTTGCCTTTGCCTGGCATTCAGATCCCTTTGAGTGAAGAGATGTTTTAAACTTTGATGGTCCATTTTGAGCTCAAAGTTTCACCCTATTAGATAGTGCCTCCAAAGTTTCATAGCTAGCATTACAACTGCCAACTCTAAATCATGAGTAGCGTAGTTTCTTCAATTTTTTTGATGTATAAGCTATCACTCCTCCATCCTACATTAGCACAGCCCCCAACCATTGCTTCGAGGCATCCATGTAGACTATGAAGTCCTTTTACATATCCGACACTCGTAGAATTGGTGCACTAGTTAGTAACCTTTTAAGCTCGATGAATGCACTATCACTTTCTTTTGTCCATTCATACCTGACCCCCTTGCGCTACAAACTGGTGATGGATTTCACTATTTTAGAGAATCCTTCCACAAATCTTTGATAATAACCTGCTAGCCCCATGAATCTTCTTACCTCATGAGCATTTTTCGGCACTGGCCACTCCATAATGGCCTTTACCTTTTTTGGTTCCACAGAGATTCCTTCACCAGAAATGATATGACCTAAATAGTGAATTTATTTCTAGAAGAAGGAACACTTCGACAACTTCCCATACAATTTTTTCTCTCTAAGGCAAGGCAACACCACTCACAAGTGTTCCTCATGGTCTCTTTCATTCTTGGAATAGATGAGGATATCATCTAGAAAGACTTGTATAAAGCAGTCTAAGTATTTTCAGAATACACCATTCATGAGGCTCATGAATACTGGTGGTGCATTGGTCAATCCGAAAGGTACTACAACGAACTCATAATGCCCAAACTGAGTTCGAAAGGAAGTTTTAGGAATATCGCCTTCATTAATCCTTAGCTTGTGATACCCTGATCGCAAATCAATTTTTAGAATATTGTTGCTCCTTTCATCTGATCAAAGGGATCATCTATATATGGTATTGGGTACCTATTTTTCACTGTGGCATGGTTCAAGTCCCTGTAATCTATACACAGTCATAAGGAATCATCCTTCTTCTTCATAAAAATTATTGGTGCACTCCAAGGTGAGACACTAGGCCTTATTAGCCCTAAGTCAAGTAGCTCTTTCAATTGCATCTGCAACTCACAAATTTTTGGTGCTGTCATCTAATACGGAGTCTTGGAAATTGGTTCTGCACCAGGTTTTAGCTCAATAGTAAAATCAAGCTCCCTATTGGGAGGTAACGCCAACAACTCGTTCAGAAAAACATCCTTAAACTCTGAAAACACTGGGTACTGATCCAAGGAGGGTCCTTTCCTCTCATTCACTCTTCCACGACATAAAGTTGACCCCCTTGCCTCATGCACCTCTTAACCTTCATAGTTGAGATAAAGCGTAGACACACCTTTCTCCGTACACTATGGATCTCTACTGGCCTTCCTTCATGGTCAACACAAAGCACCCTTTTTGTGAAGTAGTCTACCATAGCTCAATGTGCTTCTAACCAATCCATTCCAATGATTAGGTCATACGTTCTGAGGGCAGTGAGGTATACCTTCAACCTGGTAGTACACACTAGCATGTCTACTAGACAATTATCAATGCTAGGTCCTACAACTTGTTTTCCCTCGAAGCTATCTCGACTTTTTTAAAGTCATCGTGCTCATAGGTTGCCAACCCACTCTTTTCTAATGCAGATGGTGAAATGAAACTATCTGTATCACCAGAATCAATTAAAATTTTAACATTTAAATGGTTTAGCTTACCTGATGATTCCACCATAGTGGATTGATGTTCTGCCTGGAGATTATTAACTGTTGCATAATTTTGGTGGCTGCCACTTGCTTTCCCCATCGAGGCCTTTTCTTTTCTATGCACAAATCTTGCTTGCAACTCTTGGCAGTCACGTTGGTAATGGGGTCCTCCACACCCCCAACATGTAACACGAGATGGAACCTGTGAACTTCTCTGTGATGGTCTCTGTAATGAGTTCCTTCCCTTGGAACCTCTGCCCTTACTAATTGCTCCCTTAGATGGTCGTGGACCTGTCTATGTCATTGGTGATGAACGGGATGTTACAATCGCTACCATTGAAATACCTGTGGCAACTATCCTTGGTGCGACTCTATTACCATATGGAGGTGGCCTAGCACTCCCTCCCTAGGAGAAGGTCCTAGGGGCCTTCCCCACAAATCTAAGATGATGTGGAAAGGTCGATCTCGTACCTCCATTTAAGTTCATGTGTTCCTCCGCATAACGTGCATTTTCAACCACTTCTGCTACTGAAGATGGTTTCCACATCCGCACCATGGCCCTTATCTTAGGGTTTAACCCATAGACAAAGCATTCTTCCTGTCGTTGATCATTATCCATGTACAAAACATATTTTACCAATTCCATGAACCTAATATCATACTCTTCCATGGACCCGTTTCCCTATACTAGAGCATGAAATGCTCCCACCTGTTGTACCTCGTAGTAAGATGGTAGATATTTCCTTCGGAACCTTTCCTCAAAACATTCCCAAGAGATGGTGTCTGGGGTAAGGTGAAAATGCCTCTCCAGGTTGCCCCACCAATTCAATACACTGTCCCTCAACTGAAAAATTGCTATCTTCGCCTTTGAGGTGGACACATAGTTTCTTAAGGAGAAACACTTTGTCATGCCTTCCAACCATGCCTTTGCATGTTCACTGGCACGACCACTGGAAAAATATGGAAGTTTAATCTTCTGCAGTTCTCTAGTCATGTCTTTGGGTGGAGGTCCTCCCCCTGAATCCCTCGATGCTTCAGGATTACCCATTCTAGATGGTGGGGGCTCCACTTCGATCCCTGCTGGTTGATGCCCCTTTAAAGTCTCATTTATGGCCTCAAAAGAGCGCAAAATGAGAGCTAATTCAGGCGATGGTGGTGGCGTCATTGGCGGTCCTTGCAATGATGCCCCTCTGCCTCGATTTCCTCGAGTCCTAACCATCATGTATAATTGAATCTGCATCAACCAAAAAATTTTCAAGGAGCGTCTATGGCAATTCACATTTGTGCAACTTAAACTTGAAAACAGGGTTAGGCGTAAGTTTTTTTTTTACTTGTCTTTAAATAGATGTTAGTCTCTTTAGGGGAAGTGGCTAGGTCAGGGTTGAAAGGCTCTAAGCTTGATGTATTCACCTAAGAAAACTACTGACTCCCTTGCCTGGTATCTACGCTAGCATCGCACCACACTTGCCAATTCCTCTAACTTACCTTCCTAATGCGCACAAAGTCCCCTCCCACTTATCTTGGTCTAAGTCTTTTAAAAAATTTCTTTAAAACTAGGTAAGGTGATTTTTTTTTATAATTAATCAACATTATAAAAAATAAAACAAAAAAAAAATCTAGATTAAAATTTAACCTAAATTTCAGTCGCCTTAATCAACGCATTTAATTAATCCAGAAATTCTAATATTATTGTTGGTATCCTACTTAAGTACCTAACTAATCACTTAATTAATCCCTAATTTAATTAACCAATTAAATTAATTAATCACCTTTATTATTCACATTAATTAGTTAATTAGTTATCCCCTTGTATATATTTAAATTTAAATATTATTATAAAATAATTAACATTTAAACTAATTTAAACAATAATAGTTTAAACCTTAAATAAAAGATAATAATATTTTTTTTTAAATAAAAATAACAATAAAATAAATAATAAAATAAAATATAAAATAAAACAATTAAAATACAATTAAATAAAAAACAAAAAGAATTAAAATAAATAAATAAAAAATAATAAAATAAT
>JASDQU011248758.1:0-25469 GCA_032191745.1 Picea mariana
AATCCTAACTTCTCCTACAGCTATTACATTGTTAGGATTCGAGATCCTTGACCATTTATTCAATTTGAACTAAATACAACAAGAAAATTAAAGAGCACCCACTCTCTCTAAAATTTGCCTTTGACTTTCAACAACCATAGATTTTCTAGCGCTGAGAACTTATGCCCCTGCATCACCAATCATGTGCTAACAACTTAGACATCATTTTATTCTTAAAGTGACTTCCATGGTCAGTGACAATCTCCCTCAGGACGTCGAACCTTGCTATTATTTGGTTAAACCAAAAGAGAGTTGTTGTCTCTCCACGACTAGAGCTATCCATTAGAATCGTTCTATTAATACTTTCTATGTTACCCTCAACATAAACTGCGTGTGTAGGTAGAAAACTAATAGGACAAGGCCTATCTCTAGTCATAGTCAACATGAATTCACCTGCCTCAATTCTTCTTAACTCCGAGAGAAAGTAAGATCTATGATGAAGATCATCCTAGGGTCTGTTTGGACCAGTCATTTCCTCAATAATCACCTCATCCAAGGGAAATACTAAATCTAAGGAATCAATATCGGTAAGGAAACCTTGAGCCCAAATAGGGTCAAGAACTAGATCTAAATCCTATGCGGGAGTTGGATCAAGGTCGACGGAAGCTTGTTGGACTATAGAATACACAACTTTTTCCATGGACAAGGGCATGGCCATGCCATGATGTCCTGTCCTTTCTATCATGGATGATGGGGAAGGAAGATTCCACAGATCATTAAAGTAAGTCATACAAAATGATGACACTTGAAAAACTTCGGCCCTAGGCTGGTCAAGGACAATCAATATATACTTGACATCATCGGTTGGAGGTGGAAAATTGAAAGTACCCATCACAAGTGTGCACAAACCAACCCCTATGTTTACGACATTGAGTTGAGGGTTATCAATCATCGAGACCATGGATGCCCCCGATGAAGGGTCAAGACAGGAGAAGGATAATTGATCAATGGACACGATCCGGCCCTAGCATGGAAACAACAAGACCCAAAAAACTGTCGCGACCACTGCATGCATAGCATAGGTCCAACTCCTTCCTAACAAGAGATTGTAGTGAAGAGGTGCATCAACCACTTCAACCTTGATGCACACGGTCTTCCCTCCTAACTGCACAAGAAAAGAAGGAATAATTCCATGTGGTCAGAACGAACATCCATCGAAAGCGGTAAGAAGAGTAGGTGGTGGAGACAAAATGGGCTAGCCAATGTCCTCCCAACATGCCAACGACATCATGCATGTCAAGGCACCCTCATCAACCATTATGCAGAAAATGTTCCGGGTAAACGTTTTCATGGTATAAGCCACTACTATATGAAACACCATGTGGTAGGGGAGACGAGGTTTTAAGTCGGTCATATCAAGCATGATCATTCTCGGATTATAGGTCTCAGCGGATCCTGAGGAAGCCAATAGATTCTTTCTCTAGGAAGTGTAGATCTAGAGGACCTCTAGAGAAGACATTGCACAAGGCGTTTGTGAAAAATCCTCCACCACAGAGTAGTTTTGGGCAGCCCTTGCATTTGGATTGTGGGAAGCTTTCTTGAACACACCTTTCGAGATGCATTTCATTGTTTCGCATAACGTCTTCTCGATCTGGAAAGGAACAGGTGGGTTTTCATCTTCTTTACCCTTCTCAAAAGTGTTTGGCATTCCGTAATCGTGTGCCCTAGTTTCTATTTGAGCATCACCTTTCAACATATAAACATTCGAGGTCGATGGATTACTAGATGATGAAGGGGGTCCCTGATTTCCCCCATCCGTGTTTGAAGAGGCTTGAGTTAAATTTTGCCCATGTGGAAATGGGTTCGTTAACACAAGAGGCTGCTGTTGCACCAAAAACTTTTGGGCCTCCCCAAGCCGAGGAAACAGGTGAGTCGGATGGTCTTTCATGCAAAGGTTACATGGATACTTTGAATTCTTATTCTCTGTGTTGGCCCCGCCAGCATTATTGGTGGGTTTCTTATCCCCCTTACCCTTATTTTGTTGTTTCCTCTTTCCATCAGGATGTTGGGTGGCCTTTGTGTTTGCCAATTGCACACTGTGTACATCTGACGTTTGAGTAGGGGGAGTAGCCAAACCAAGGGTCTAGATGGCCGTTGTCTGTTGTATCAACAATTGTTGCAATTGATTTGACAGTTGATCAATGGGCTTAGTTTGTGCTGAACCAACAATACCATCGACATGTGGTCCAGACTTTTGTCTCGTCCTGTCAATAATAGACCATGGTGCATATGGAAAAACTTCATAAAGTAAACTAGACTGAGAGTATATTAGCTCAAGTTGTTGAGCTCTCAGTATCACCTCTTCCTCGAAAAACACTCTCGACGTTGCGACGTCCTTGGATAACTGAGGTACCAAAGAATTAATGAACCACTCCGACAAGAAATCTGGTGGGACTAATACGTTTATCAAACTCTTCCTACACTGCCATTCTCAGATGTCATCTAAGATATGGTTAGCTTTTGTTTGCTCAAAGTTGGGCAACAATTTGGTGTCAGCATCGTATCTCACAGGTAATTGAAAATGGTTTAAAAAGACTATTTCCAATTCGCCAAAAGTAGAGTATATTGAGCGGTCGAGCTCGATGTACCATTTTGTGGAACTCCTGATAAGAGTGCGTTGAAATAGCCGCAACTAGATGGAGTTGTCTCTCAACGAGTTGGACGAGCACCATAGGTGAAAGGTAGTCACATGATCACCCAGATGTTCCTTTGGCTTACCTTCGAACTTCAGAATGTTCGAGGGAAAATTCGTTGGCATGGTTTCCCAATGCATATCGTGACAGATTGGTTTGTTTAATAATCTTGACAAGTCTAGCAAATGCAAAGTTTCTAGAAAAGGTATCTTAGGCTGTTGAGTATGTACAGGAGGAAAGGATCCTGGAGTTTGGCTGGCACTTGGTTGCCAGGAAAAGTTAGGCTGATGACCAGGGTTCATGTAAAAACCAAGGTCGTGGACAGTGTACTGATACTGCGCTTGTTGAGATGTCATCAAATGAATCCCATAGTAGGACATTGAGGGCTGTGAGGGGATCGCTCTCGACGTAGTGTTCCAAAGATTCTGGAAGGGGTCGCCCCCTGTCGATCCGACGAGCATAGGTACAGATCCTTTCTTAAGGTTCCATTGACCATGGAAGGGGTTTCCCCTGGTCAACATGCCTGATGAGGGGGATGATCCCTGCCATAGATTCCAAGGTCCTTGTGAGGTGTTTTCCCCATGTGCAAGAATAGTACCCTACATCAAATTTTGTTTTCCAAAACCAGGGTTACCCTCGACCGAGACGATAGCTGACGAGAATGCATTGTTACCAAACGCATTGAACAAAGAGAATGAAAAAGAACCCACCTGCATGGTTTTGGAAGAAGGTCCTTGACTACCTACTCCAGACAGGTTGTAGTTCACGGTCGGCTAGACAGGTTGCTGAGAAGTGTCGCCGAGCAAGGGAGACGACGAATGTACATGACCCACACCGTAAGAGAAACCACTATAAGGGGCCGAGGTTCCCCCCATGGACCCTTTCAAAGGATCATTTGAGCTCCATGCCCCCAGACCCATGGTCTGTAGGGTGGAGTAGGATAGGACTGAGTTCGTGTGAAAGTTGGGCATCCCGTGTGAAAACGGAGGGCCTGTCGCACTCTAGGTGAAAGGATCGGTGGTCGCCACCATAGATGGAATCAGACCACTACCTGAGGTAGAGGCAATCAATACCATAGTGGTCTAAACCTGCGAGGGTGATTTAGGAGGTGGAACGCCTCCTGTGGTAACAGCCATTGAGGGAGTATAAGGACTCCCAAATGAAGTAGCATCATTCGCTTCCATCTCTTCTTGTAATTATACCTGACGCTTATGATGTGTTATCCATGGAGGGAAAACCTAGACAATGATAGGTGTCGATAGGTTAGTTATCGAAGGGTTATATGGAGAAAGAGTTTCCTCCCCAAGGTCATAAATGGTTGGTTCCTCCAGATTCAAAAGTTCTCCTCTCGGGGATGGCTCGGGTATAGTTTCCTGTTTCCCAGTCTCCTCAAATGACCCTTGTTGGTCAAGTCTTCACCTCCATGGTGGCAGTGATGTCTCCAAAGTGACCAGTCATAGGCCCAAAAGCCTTCGCAACTGGCAGATCTCTTCATCCTTCACTTTGTGAGAAGATCAAAGACACACTAGGGCTTTTACTAATGTTTTAAAACCAACACACACTAGAAAATTTCCTATGAGATAAAGCAATCAAACCACTAACTAGTTGGAAGAACAGTTACACCAGCCAACACTAGATCAACTTACCAGTGCAAGTGAAAATCAAACATGGAAGCACCCTCCAGGTATACTCTGTAAAGAGTGTCCCGATGTCTACCCTAAGTACCATGTTATACCCCTGTAGTCACCTATGTAAGTCACTAAAATAATGGCAACTAGGTTGTCAGCGTGCGAACAATCACCAGGCGGGTATAGTCGACAATCGGGTAGACCGCAATGAGAAGGATATCAAGCCTAAAACCTATCAAGGTTATCGAAAGAAAGTGGTTTGGAAGACAACTAAGGACCTCGAATGGATTCGTGACCCACGAAGCTCCGTGGAAAATGCAATCAATGGAATCCCAAGATAAGCCTTCTATATGTGTTCTCAACTATGCTTGGTCTGGCTTTGGAGGGGTTATCTCCGCTACCTTTCTGCTCGCGACCTCGTGTTTAGCCCCTATGTTAGAGGGGGGTCCCAGATAAATTCCACATTAATGGACTTTTTGACACTCCTTAGCATAGACTCCTATGTTTGTTTTATAGCCTTGAAGAGTGTCCTCTCCAACCTAAATCAAGGCTCTAGCCTAGACTAGTTTGTGGAACCTAACAAACGAAAGTCTAATAAATTTTAATTAATCATTAATTTTAAGTGCCTATTTTAATTCAAGGGAATGGAAATGAAACCAATGGTGTATTTTTTTGAGATGAAAGAGAAGAGCATTAAATGAAACTGAAAGCAAAAACTACTTATTTTGACAAATAAAGATTCTCAAATTTAAACTCTTTAGCCAAGCTTTGCTTAACTATTTTTTCTAAGATCTTTTAAAAGAAAGACTCAAAACAAGATTTCACTCGACTACGAGCTACTTAGTGTTCTAATCATTCAGTAAAGAACTTAAGAAAACATGTTTCTTCCTAACAAGTAAAGACAACTAACCTAACTACTTACCGAACAACGAAATGAAATCTTTTTTTTTTTAAATGCTTAAAAATAATAAACTTGAAAACAAATTCTTTTTCTTTCCTTTTAAAGCAAGAAAAATGGGAAAGTGAAGACAAGAAAAGACCAAAAATTAAATTCTGGTCCACTACAGCTCACAGAGAGTTACTGACAATACTAAACAAGCTTATCATAAAGAACTCACAAAACTTGTCTGAAACCCTAATCAAGAAAACATAAAAAATATTGATAAAGAAAAATATAACTGTTGTCAAACCTAGGTCAAAGACTGTAAAAACAGAGACCGGGGCTAGATCAAGAAAAAACCTAATAAATATGGCTTCATTCAGGGAAGAGGATGACTAACTTTTCTTCAAAAAAGATTTTCCTAACACAGGCACACAACTAATACTTGAACATCCTGCGTATGTATGTGGGTTGTCCAAAGATAGGGCATATATGTATGCGTGCAAACCCACTGCAGGCTGTGTACACCTCTGTGACTTCTCTAAAAAGAAAACTAATAGTCAAGCAAACCAGGCAGAGAGTATTGGTATGGAAGACCAGAATCCTTTGAAGACACATAAACTTACAGAAACTCAAGAAACAATAAGTAAACCAATTAAAGACACAAAAACAAAAATCCCCTAAAAACCCTAGAGGTTCCCATTATGGTCGCCAATTCTGTTGTAGTGGGAAAACCCCACTATGTACTACACTAGGGTTCTAAAGTGCAGGTAGAGCTAACCGTCTAAATTCTCCTACTTTTAACAACTATCCTAACAATACCCCACATTCATGCATAAAGTACAAAGTACAGGGATATGGTAGTCTTACCTTAAACTCTGTGTCTGGTGTCGATCTCTTTTCGTTCGGTTGTTCCTCAACTACAAATCTCGTCCTAAGGCTGAACTACATTCACCAAAATACAAACAAGAAATTACGAACATGTATTCTATATATGAATTAATGGGTTAGATGTCATAATAAAATGTAAATCAAACATAAAGATTAAACACATCATATGGAGCGCCAAAAAAAGTACTTCTTTATATTAATATTAAAAGGTCACTCACAAAATGAGATCGGCGACTGCTCCACAAACCCAGTCCTGGTCTCCTCTTCACCAATCTCCAACTTCTTCCACGTATCTTTCTCCTCTTTGGCTCTCTCTAGGAAATGGATTTGGCTAGTAATGGAGGAAAAAGGCTAGAATAAGGAATTATGGCTCAAAACTCGCAATGTGGCTGCAAATTATTGGGACAAGGGGGGATTATGAAGTGGGTAGAGTTTCACTACTTTCATGCTTCCTCTAGGAATGGGACCCCAACACCTTCTTTGATATGCCAAAAAGATAGTTATTCGGTTGGGTGATGGGCTATGGGTGGTCAATTGGTTAGGAAACTACCCAAAATCCCATATCCCCTTGCAACTTTTTATTTTTTGCCACTTTTGAGGGTATACATGGGTTTTAATGGTGCAACTATCATATGTACGTGAGTTGTTGTGGTGTAAGAAGCATACATACACGGGCAGTAATGGTGCAGGGTGCATACATCTTCAAAAAACATGTTTTTTAGGAAGAGCTTTCAGTGATAGCTTGGAAAAAATGGCAAGTGAGATGGCCTGATACCAGGTATGCATGTATGGTGAAATTTAGGGTTATAACAACACTATAGTTGGTAAAATATTTACTTGGTTTCAAAAGACACCTTATGATAGAATTCTTTTATGAATGGATTTTGAGTCAATGATTAAGATAACTGGTAGAGTTTATATTTCATTTTCATTGTATTATGGATTTGATTATTGGAGCTATTATGGGTGATTCATGTATTACTTGTGGTACCCTTGTTTTGATAGTGAAAATTTTGATTTTCTACTTATATTTTAGGGAAGGAAAATGGATAAATTTTTATCATAAATCTTATATGGTATTCTCATGGAGCAAGTAATTTTGTCTAGATAGTGAGCAACAATTGATTTGCATTCCTATCGAAAGGGTCCATTTTGTTTAGATGTTGAATAATTAAAGATACTTTTAGGGAAGAAAATGGTTAAAGGTAGATAATGATTGATGATGGAGTTTAATAAGAGGAGGCATCTTATTAAATAATAGATGACTGTATTTCTAAAGAAGGGGCGTATTATCTTGTTAATGGGTAATTATTGTTGTTAGTAAACTTAAGGGAAGTAAACTTTTGTCTAGTATAATGAATTTTTGAATAATTAATTTGAGTTATGATCAAGTACTTTACTGTTACTTTAGTCCTAATTCTAGAATTGATTTGGTTATGGGAATAGATATCTCCTTATTCTTCAGAACAGTAGCCAGTACTGAGACCTTAAATGGTCAAAATCAATTGGATGAATCCTAGACTTGAGCATTGATTATGTGTCTTGGAGGTCTGTTGACGGGAGAAATTGACTGCTCGTCAACAGGAGGAGTGAATCTGGTCTGGGGTTGTCTACTTAACCCAATTTGTTTGGATTAATCCACTCCGACGGGTTTATCGGCTCCATTAGCCGATCTAAGTCCTAAGAAATTGAAAAAACAAACTAAAGAAAATAACTTAATGAAAAACACTCGCTGAAAACTATATACAAATCTAAAATATACTTACAGTTTACTAACTAATATTTATAAAATAGCTCTACTTATTATATGTACAATATATCCATATGATTATATCTCTAATATATGTGTAACATTTACAGAATGAAAATTTTAATCTAAATCTGCGAAAATCGAATATGGATTGATTTATTTAATGACAACAAAACTATCATTCAGTCTTTTTGATTTATTTTTTTATAACGTTTATAAACAAGAAACAAAATAGAAAACTGTCTAATTGAAAACAGAGATGAACAGTAAAATGTGTTTAGATTAAAGGAAATTTCTATATTAATTAAACTAATAAAATAAAACTAGCAAACTGACCTGTAATCGCATCTCCTATTCGTCCCGTGTACAGTATCCAATTTCGTTGTTTGATGGGGTAAACTGCAACAGATCTTACAAAATATCCACGTAAAAATGAAGTAGTAATGATTGAATGCTAATGACATAACATATAAGAGAATTAGTGACAACAATTTTATAATTTCACAAATGGTCACATTGAGATAAATCCGGTTGTGAAAATTTGTATATAAATGTTCAATGAATAAAGAAGATTAATCTTCTAATCTCAAATTTGAACAGAGTAATTATTGTATGTGATATAAGGGACATAAAAAAAAGATATCATATAAATTTCATCACACCAATATGCAATAAACCATGATATCTAAAGTAGTCACAATTTAATTACAAATTGAAATGACCATAACTTGAATAAAAATACGATATGTCGAAGCTAAAGTTGTGCAAATATCAACTTCCATTCAAGTCTGTCAATCATAAATCCATAGTTTTTTCTCCCAAGCAACAATGGTCTTCAGTTTACAAAACAACATATTTATATAGGTTACAGGATCAAAACGTTTCCTGTTGATAACATCTAATTTGTTCCAAAAAAATGTGGGGGATGCAACCTCCCAGATTCTACTTGATATAAAAAACTAACAACTTATTCTAAAACAACATAAAGATAGCATGCTGAGAGATGCCACCAGTGCTTCAAATCTCCTTTAGAAATTGTAGGTTCCTGAAAACACATAAGAATAAAAGATTTCAGATGCATTTTCAGTTATTAAAATAAGTAATTCAAAATTTTCTAACTAGCTACAGAATCTCACGATTATGTAGCTAGTTATAATTATAACTAGAATCATATTTTATTGAATCAATCAAAACATACTAGAGGTAATCTATACAAACAAATCATGTATTCTAATTTGAAAAAGACAAAATCATCCTAAACTTATTTTAAAAAAACACACCTCAAATTAAGGGATTCGACTTAATCAAGCAATTTTTGAATTTACTATTGCAGTCACTACTTCCACGTTCTTAAAAACAACAGACCCTGTGGTTTTTTGTCGTTTATCTTTGGTTTGAGCTACGGATTGAAGTCTTGCATTCTCCTTTGTTAGAAAATTCACCTGGTCTTCCAAGGATTTAAGTTGAGACTGAAGTAAAGGCACGTCTTTGTAATACCTATCGATCCATGATCGACATTCGTTACATTGCGGATGAATAGACTTTGCATTAGCAGTGATAGTGTTAACAAGTGGAGAATTTTCCATTTGACCTGTAGGTTCATTACTGAGTTTGATTCCAGGGAAATTGGGATTGTCTTTTAGACACGGTGGAAGGTTTGTAACATAATCATAGGGTTTATCAGAGCAAAGTCCATATGAATATGGATATTCTTCGGCTATGAATCTTTCAATTTTCGAATCGGAATCCTCGCTTAACATAATTGCATTTTGGTCTGCACAGAGCTTAGGTTTATTTTAGGCACATCATGAAACCCAAAGAATGGCCCTTTTACTGTTATAATTGATATCAACATTGCCTTTACACTTTTTCCTTGTGGATTTTTTAACAGACTTAACACCACCCTTAGGATACGAATCTGGTAGAGTGTCGGGTTGGGTAGTGTCAAGATAGTTTGAGGGTTCCACATTATAAATAGGATCATAGGGCAAGAGTGAAGGAGGAGAGATGGTAGGCTTGACGAGGGTTTCTGTGACGACAGGCTTGTCAACATGTCCCAAATCACTGCTAACAAAGCCATTTCGTAACAGAAAAGCATCCCAACAATCATCGTTTAATTTCAACTGATGAATAATAATAATCTTGATCAAACAATGGTGGAACGGGATAGAATTAGACTTCTTCCTTTTAAAATGTTTTGTCATTTTGTATAGACTTCGAAGGAGAAAATAGGGCATGTTCAGGGGGAAATCGATAAAACTCATAAGCAACCGCAAGTGATATAAGAAAACCAAACCATGTCTCCCCTCACAGGTAACGAACTGTTTCACAATAGATAACAGATCATGCCATCTAGGTTTTAGAGCTAAGACAGGCATACCTCGGTCGTAGCTGGTAATCCTCCTTCAGGTGAACAACAATGACCAGGGAACCTCTTCAACCTTTGAGTTGTTGAACCACTTCTGTCCCACAGCTAGTAGACCGGTGGCTTGGCTAATAAAATCTTTGTTTAACTCAAGTTGAACGTCTCCTATTTTTTCTCTGCAACCATCGAACGTCAACATGAATTCTTGAGCAACTGTTAAATTAAAACCCTCAAACTTTTCAACAAACACACACTAGCCATTCCTTTCTAAGTCATCTATGGCATTATCAAATGATAACAATGTCTAGACACCGTTGGGCTCAATCCTCACCACAGGATCCATGGCTAATAGCAAGGAATCGACACGGGATTCGGAGGTAGGGTTTGACAGAATAAGCACAGAGCTATTGCCCTGAGCTTCCCCAAAGCAATACAAAGACAACTCAAAATGGTAGGTGGGAACATTAATTACCATGCGTGTGAGAGAAGTCATGTAGATCAAGGCCATGCAAAAGCATAATACCACGCTGTACTTGGAATGACACCTCGGCATAATGGTATGCACAAAGATCATAATAGTTGAAAACAATAGTATGCATATCCATGATTTGATCACAAAATTAATATGTCAAATATACAATTGAATCAAAAATTTTATAAATTAAAACCCCATTAACATTAGTCAAATGCTAAATGGGTGGTGGTTTAATACTCATGTAACCAAGGTGTGTTCAAGACCAAGGGGTTATAACCATGAAAAAAACCATGTTCATAGCAAAATACGACAATTTGACAATAGACCATATGAACATTAACCCTTTAATGAAATCAAACATGAATTCCAACTGTGAGTTTTCATGCTTACAGTCATGAAAACAAAATTGAAAAGCAGGTACATAGAAAGCGACGAGTAACAAGTGTCATTTAATGAGAAAGGTTGTGATGAGTAACGAGAATTTAAAAACCCTATGTAGGCAGCTTGTAAAAATAGAGATTAAATTATTTCTACCAACAATGGCGACACACTGGTAGAAGCAGTTATCTCTGCCAAACGAACAAGTCCAGATTAGGATAATCAAAAAAAAAAAAAAAACTTCAAATCGAAAACAACTAAGAAACTGTTTGAACATCATTATCAATCATAAAACATTCCAGTTTCAAATTGCTTGTTATTTTAAAAGACGAAAATTGATGACAATCTTGACAAAAGAGAGTCATGATGTTAAAGTTAAAATCTTCAATACTGTTGACAGAGCCGTTGCTGCCAACAGGTGTCCATAGCCTCGACAGGGATTTCATTTAACTCACTCTGATATCTGCATCCTGCCAAGAAGTTCTAGATCAGAACGAAGGATATTTAAGGTCAAAAGATTCCATATCTGAGAATTTTCACATACCTGACATTGCTTCGCTGCCAACGGGCCTGTTCAGTACCCCGGTGAAGTTATATTGGCGTCATGCATGCATTTTCCTGCTTCCATCAGACCTATTCAGTATCCTGGCGGGTTTACAAGCACTTCCCGCAGCTCTCTGAATATTTATTTAGTTTTAAAGATATTTAATAGAGCGGGGTGACGCTGAAAATCCTGATTTTTGGACATATTCTAATAAATTACAGACCTTGAGGAATTTTTTTAACTGTCCTTCATTAAGATCTAGAGATAGTTTATTAATAAACCGACTTTTGAAGGTGAGGAGACATCTCTGAGTTGTTCTCTTAAGGAAAAGGGATATCATAAGAAGAAATTTTTATGGATGATCGTGAATAGCTTCAGTTACAGATTGAAATCAAGAAACCCTTTTCAAACAACAAGCTCTCTTTAACGTGGTTGCAAACTTCAGAAAAATATCATAATTGATGTTTTAACAATCTTTAGTACTCATTTCAGAGGGGAAATTTTTCTATTCTCTTTGTCTGAAACAGTTCATGGTGCAGGTATGTGCGTCTCAAAATAAAAACTGGTAAGCATAAGGGAAAAATCAAAGCAAAACAGCAAATAAAAACATAAAGCAAGCAAAACAAAAATATTTACACAGTGTACATGGGAGTGTCATCTGGTAAAATACCTTTTTAGAGCTTGGCCATTCACCGGATAGGTGTCTAGATGTCCCTCTAATTTCTGTAATCTGAAGGAGCTGGGACCCAATTTTTCAGCAATTAAGAATAGTCCTAGCCACAAGTTCTGAAACTTTGTATGCTCTCCTTTTCCCTGATGCAGTTTGTCCCATTTTAGGACAAGGTCACCTACCTCAAAATTTCTGTCAGAGGCAGAATTGGAATCAAACTAGCTTTTAACAATGAGTTGATGTTGATCTAATTTTCGTTTCTCTTGAGCCCTCACTTCTTCTAATTTTAACAAAGCGTTAATTCGATTCTCCAAAGGGGGGCAGTCCTCTTCTTGTATTTTCGGCGATAGCTGCAGAGAGGGAAGGAGAACATGTGGTGGCAGAATCGCCTCTCTATCGTAAATGAGAAAGAAAGGTGAGTTACCCACAACAGTTTTAGGAGTCACTCTATCAACCCAGATTGCGTTTAATAGTGCGTTATGCCAATTTTTATGGTTTTCAGAGACCGTTCTCTTGATAATTTTGAGCAGATTTTTATTAGTTGATTCTGCCAATCCATTGCCTTGGGGGTAATAGCTAGTAGAATACTTCAATTTGATTCCCTTTTATAGAGAGAAATCACTCATCTCGAGAGACAAAAAATAGGAAGCATTATCAAATACCAGGCAGTCAGGGATACCAAAACGAGTAATAATATTTGAATTCAAAAAAGATATTACCTAGCTAGTATTTACAGCTTTTAATGGGGCAGCCTCGGACCACCCGGTGAAGTAATCTATGGCTATTATGATATACTTATGCTGCTATGAGGGTGGTGGATTAATTGGACCTATAATATCTAGACCCCACTGCTGAAAATGAGAGTCTACTGAAACAAGTTGCAGAGGGAAGGTTGGTTTCTGTATCCGTCCAGATGCTTTTTGACAAATCACACATTTGTGACAAAAAGTATGAGCATATTTAAAAAGTGTAGGCCAGTAGTAACCTTCTCTTAATACTTTATGGCCGCTGGTATCTCCATCAAAATGCCCACCAGCTTCTCCTGTGTGCAATTCCAATAAGACCTTTTCTGCTTCATCTTTTTCAAGACAACGCATTAGTACTCCATCAAAATTTTGACGAAACAGAATACCATTAATTAACTGAAAGGGGGCAGATTTTAATCTTAGCGCTCTTCATTTTGTGGGATCCAGGTGACGTGGAGATGACCCATGTTCAAGACAAATTTTTATATCATCATACCAGGGACTAACAAGGTTTTGTGCACAGCAGATTAAATTTTGGTAGTGTTGTCCTGGATTTGACATATCATTTTCCTCTTGTTGTCTTGCAGCTGAGTCAGTGACTAACTTGCATAACCCTTGACCTCTTACTATTTGTGCTGGGGTGATTTCTATGTCATACTCTTGCAAGGATGTGACCCAGTTTGCACTTTTTTCGCCTAGTTCTTTCTATATTAATAGATTTCTGACAGCCGGGTAAGGGACAATAATTTTCGTCCTAGATTTCAAAAGATAAGATCAGAAGTGTTTTACTGCTTAAAAAAAAGCATAGGCTTGTTGGTCTACTATTGGGTAATTAAGTTCTGCCCCTTTGAAGGCTGAGCTCATAAAGGCAATTGGGACTTCATTGTTTTCAGCGTTCTTTTAAGTTAGGACAGTGGCATAAGAGCAGTCAGAAGCGAATGTGTAGAGAGTGAAGTCTTGAAAAAAGTCGGGGCTCATTAGAGAAGGAGTGTCTATTATGGAATTTTTTATTGAATTAAAATTCTGGTTTTCTAAAGGTCCCCAATGGTATTGTATGTCCTTTTTTATTAGGTTTTGTAATGGTCTCACCATTTCTGAAAAGATGGGGACGAATATCTTGACAAAGTTTATCTGACCTAAGAAAGATTACATAGACTTTTTTGATGAGGGAGGGGGGAGTTTCTAAATGACTTGACTTATTTCAGGGTCGATAATCATCCCTTCGCTTGATACAATAAATCCTAAGAGTTTACCTTGTTCTACTGCGAAGATAGATTTTTTAGGATTCAAAGAAATGTTGTACTTACGACATCGTTGTAGAACAGATCTTAAATGAGATAGATGATCTCCTTCGGTTTTTGAGAAGACAGTAACATCATCCAGGTAAACTATGACAGATTGATTGATTAAGCCTCGAAAATTGATGTCCATCGCTCTCTGGAAAGTGGCACCATCATTTATGAGTCCAAAGGGAATCTTCCTATAAGTGTAGGTGCCCCATGGAGTGCAGAAGGTGGTTTTAAGTTGGTATGGAGGGGACATCAGGACTTGGTTATACCCTGAAAAACCATCCAATAAGGATAATCTTTCAGAACCAGATACATGTTGAAGGATCTATTCCATGGGTGGGACAGGGTAGTTGTCTTTATCAGATGCTCAATTAAGATTTCAGAAATCGACACATAGTCAGATTTCACCACTCTTCTTCCAGACAGGGACAAGATTAGAGACCCATTATGTGTGTCTAATTGGGAAGATTATCTTAGTGTTCAGGAGTTTATTTAATTCTTTCTTGACAGTTGGTTCAAGTTTTGGGTACATTTTCCTTAACTTTTGTTGAAAAGGTTGGGTTTGGGGTTTCATAGGAATAATGTGTTGTATGATGTTAGGATAAAAGGTTTTTAGGTCATCGTATGTCCAAGAAAAAACATTTTTGAATTCCTTAAACAATCTATTAAACGCTATTTTTTCTTGCTCAGAACATCCCACCCCTAAATTAATGCACTGTGGGTTGTCTTTAGTTCCGAATTTTACTTTTTCAATCGTTAAAGAGGAACTATTCGTTTTACAATTCACTGATTTTTTGAACTTGTCGTGAAGATCATAAAAATTTTCTAACCTAACTACAGATTTCGGGATAGAATTTACCATGTCTGATGAAGATTCAGGAGATCTTGGATCTGTTATTACTGTAAAGTCACGAAGATTTTCGTCATGAGTACCTTCATCGATCACTGCGCCCTAGAAATTTTCTTCCATATGTCGGAAACTTATAATTTGTTGATCGTCATCGAAGACTCCAATTCATGATGTTGTTGGGGATGGACGGTCTGAACAATAGTTCGATGGAGAATGCATTTAGAGATCAGCCTTCTACAGGGACAAGTTTCGAAGCTACGTTAGCTAACAAATAAGCTTCTGACTTTTTCAATCTAGTAATAGAATTTATGTTAAATGCAACAAACTTATTCATCAAATTCCATACCTCAGATTGGTAGCTTTTAAGGTGCGGGGATAAATAGTGGATATAATTTTTTACTTGTCTAACCACGATTTTTGAATCACCAAAGATAGTCAAATTTTGAACGTTCATATATAATGCTTTCCTGAGGCCTTGCAGTAATGCCTCATATTCTTCTATGTTGTTCATACATTCGAACTCTAACCTACACGCAATCAGGGTCTTGTTACCTGTTGGGTCAATAATCACGCAGCCTGCACCATCTCCTTCCTTGGATTTTGACTTGTCAAAGTAAGGAGACCATATTTGATTGTTTTCGGTTGCATATGACCACTGGGCAGAAGCTGTTGGCTGCATATATGTCAAAATTTTAGACTATTGTTATGGGTTAGTGATAGTGGAAGTTTTGGCCATGAAATTGCTGAAAAAGGTATCCATCCCTTGTATTTCAGGTGAATCGATAGAAGGTGTGAATGGTTCATTGGGATCATTTAAATTCGTCACTGTGAACTTTAGGTAACGTTTACTATTTACCTTGATTCTGTTGGGATTTCCATTATCGGGTAGCCACAAGTGAGACCAATCCATCGCAAAATAGTTGTGTAGTTGTTCTAACCAGTCTCTACTTAAAAACAAACCATAAACTTCTGGGATATCTACAACAATAATATCAATCACTTGATGAACTTTAGGGTTATACGACAATCTTATAAGCACATTTATCAATTCACCTATAACTTTAACACTAGTTTGATCAAGATGAATGATATTCAAGGTGGATGGTTGGACTTCAGCGTTAATCTTTTGACACACAGACCAAGGCATTATGTTAGATGGCGCTCCTGAATCTACCATACAGTTGTGCACGTCCCTATTGAAGATTTCAAAAGCTAACAAAAATGGAGGGACATTTCTGCAAGTACTAATGGTGGAAGCTTGTTGCTTTTTACTCGCGGCCTCTAAAACTAATTTATCTACATTTGTTACATTATTTACAGGAAGGTCTCTTTTCTCGTGAGAATCAAAAGTAGTTTTGGCAAAGGCCTTCTGAGGAACTTTGGGGTTGTTCTAAAAACCTTTTTTACTACTTGGATTTCCATTTTTGTTGTTCCCTGCAATATTCTGTAGCATTTTTTGCAGAAGAAAAGGGAATTTTAATAATTCATAAACAGAAATATTAGCCCTTAGCTTTTTTAGATCTTCAACCAAATCATAATCTAAGCTTGGTTTTACTGAATTATGTTTAGTCTCATTTGATTTAGACTGTTTTGGGGGCAAAGTCGTGGTGATTTCAGAAGAAGGCTTGTTTGTTGTTTTACTCCTAGTATTGTAAGGATGCACTGTTTTGAAATTAGCTTAAAAAATACTATCCGAAAAATGACCAAAAATGTTAAGAGATGATTCATCTTCTTCTATTGTCTCTTGTTCAGCTACTTCCTCAGGGATTTTAGGATGCATCAAGTTATCATGTGCTTCTAGAATCATTTGAATAGTGAATTGCAAGCTTTCTAGATTCAGGCCTTCAGTCTTTGAATTAGGTCGGTTGGTGGGAAAAGGCTCCCTAAACGGGGGTTTGTAAGGCCCTTTGCTTGAAGAATCTTGTTCAATCATCCTTTTCAAATCTATAACTTGATTGGATATTTTTTGAATGACTTTTTGTAAGTTTTATAAATCTGAGCTTTCAGGTTGGACTTTGTTTTGGGAAGGTCTAAGGAGGATTTCGATTTTCTTTTTGGAAGATGAACTAGTCTCTATTTCATTTCTAGTAGTGTCTTTTAAGTTGAGGATGTCTTTCTCGATCTGACTGGCCTCTTTGAAGGCTTCTAACAATGTGGATTTCTTGGATATCTTTACCCAAATGGCTATGCTTTGATGTAAGGCTTTCATATAATATGCTATGATAAGATTCTTGGCAGCATCGAATCCATAGGGATTCGGTTCTTTAGTCTTAAGAACCTTTAATTAAAGTCTTTGATCTTCTCTTTGGGGTTCATTCTTAAACTAGAAAGCTCCATGAATAGAACTTCTGGAGACTTGTCATCTCCGAACTTCTCAAGAAAACAAGATTCAAACTTCTCCCATGACATGATGGTGTGGGGTTGTTGGGCAAAGTACCAAGTAGAGGCATTAACCTCAAAGGTGTAGGGAAACAATCTACATACTACGTCTTCATGCTCGACACTATGGAGTCTAATGGCTAACATAAACTTTTTGATGTGATCTTCAGCGATCTGTTTAGAGTTCAGGTCAAATTTAGGGAGCCATTTCTCTAGGTGTTTGGGTAAGGGATGTTGAGGCTTAGGTATGGCCACTGCATCTTGGTCAAGCCAGGGTCTGGCGGGATTGTTCTGGTTGGCCATAGGTGTGGATGGTGTTGAAGGTTGGGATGAGGAACTTCCTTCATCAGAGGACTCTTCTCCAGAAGAAGAAGGAGACGAAGGAGGTGGTGATGGTGGTATACCAGATCCTCTTGTTGCAGGAGTGAGGATTGGATCTGTAGGGTTTAAAGTAAGATCAGTGCCTCCAAGTTGTTCTCTGATACCAGAGAATTCTAATGGTTGTTCCAAAGGTTTTTTTGGTTGTCTTAAATGGGCGAAGGCACTGTGTGTTCTTATGAGAGATTGGCGAACAATCTCTTGTATGTCACCACCCATAGAATTTGGAGTTACTGGTTCAACTGTGATCCGTAGATCATCGTTTGATGTGGTTGTTGTTTGAGGGACAATGTTGTCATTTGAATGAATTCTAGTCACTATAGGTGAGCGGGTAGGTGGTGGAGGAGTCTTACGACCACCTCGTGCCATTAATAATTTTCAGGCCCTCCTTCTAGCGCCATTTGTTGATGGGTGAAACTGACCGCTCGTCAACTAGAAGAGTGAATCTGGTCCGGGGTTGTCTACTTAACCCAATCCATTTGGATTAATCTACTCCGATGGGTTTAGCGGCTCCATTAGCCGATCTAAGTCCTAATAAAGTGAAAAACCAAACTAAAGAAAATAACTTAATGAAAAACACTCGCTGAAAACTATATACAAATCTAAAATATACTTATAGTTTACTAACTAATATTTATAAAATAGCTCTACTTATTATATGTACAATATATCCATATGATTATATCTCTGATATATGTATAACATTTACAGAATGCAAATTTTAATCTAAATCTGCAAAAATTGAATATGGATTGATTTATTTAACGACAACAAAACTATCATTCAGTCTTTTTGATTTATTTTTTTATAACTTTCATAAACAAGAAAAGAAATAGAAAACTGTCTAATTGAAAACAAAGATGAATAGTAAAATGTGTTTAGATTACAGGAAATTTCTATATTAATTAAACTAATAAAATAAAACTAGCAAACTGACCTGTAATCGCATCTCCTATTCGTCATGTGTACAATATCCAATTTTGTTGTTTGATGGGGTAAACCACAACAGATCTTACAAAAGCTTCTCGTAAACGTGAAGCAGTAATGATTGAATGCTAATGATAGAACATATAAGAGAAGTAGTGACAACAATTTTATAATTTCACAAATGGTCACATTGAGATAAATCCGGGTGTGAAAATTTGTATATAAATGTTCAATGAATAAAGAAGATTAATCTTCTAATCTCAAATTTGAATAGAGTAATTACTGTATGTGATATAAGGGACATAAAACATGGATATCATATAAATTTCATCACACCAATATGCAATAAACCATGATATATAAAGTAGTCACAATTTAATTACAAATCGAAATGACCATAACTTGAATAAAAGTACGATATATCGAAGCTAAAGTTGTGCAAATATCGACTTCTATTCAAGTCTATCAATCATAAATCCATAGTTTTTTCTCCCATGCAGCGATGGTATTTAGTTTACAAAACAACATATTTATATAGGTTACAAGATCAAAACGTTTCATGTTGATAACATCTAATTTGTTCCAAAAAAATGTGGGGGATGCAACCTCCCAGATTCTACTTGATATCAAAAACTAGCATCCTATTCTAAAACAACATAAAGATAGCATGCTGAGAGATGCCACCAGTGCTTCAAATCTCCTTTAGAAATTGTAGGTTCTTGAAAACACATAAGAATAAAAGATTTCAGATGCATTTTTGGTTATTAAAACAAGTAATTCAAAATTTTCTAACTAGCTACAAAATCTCATGATTCTGTAGCTAGTTATAATTATAGCTAGAATCATATTTTATTGAATCAATCAAAACATACTAGAGGTAATCTGTGCAAACAAATCATGTATTCTAATTTGAAAAAGACAAAATCATCCTAAACTTATTTTAATAAAACATACCTCAAATTAAGGGATTCGACTTAATCAAGCAATTTTTGAATTTACTATTGCAGTCGTTGCTTCCACGTTCTTGAAAACAATAGACCTTGTGTTTTTTTTTCATTTATCTTTGGTTTGAGCTATGGATTGAAGTCTTCCACTCTCCTTTGTTAGCAAATTCACCTGGTCTTCCAAGGATTTAAGTCGAGACTTAAGTAAAGGCACGTCTTTGTAATACCTATCGATACATGATCAACATTCATTACATTGCGGCTGAATAGACTGTGTATTAGCAATGATAGTGTTAATAGGTGGATAATTTTCCATTTGACCTATAGGTTCATTACTGAGTTTGATTCCATGGAAATTGGGATTGTCTTTTAGACATGGTGGAAGGTTTGTAACATAATCATAGGGTTTATCAGAGCAAAGTCCATATAAATATGGATATTCTTCGGCTATGAATATTTCAATTTCTGAATTGGAATCCTTGCTTAACAAAATTGCGTTTTGGTCTACACAGGGCTTAGGTTTATTTTGGGCACATCGTGAAACCGAACGAGCGGCCCTTTTACTCTTATAATTGATATCAACATTGCCTTTACACTTTTTTCTTGTGGATTTTTTAACATACTTAACACAAACCTTGGGATACAAATCTGGTATAGTGTCGGGTTGGGTAGTGTCAGGATAGGTTGAGGGTTCCGCATTAGAAATAGGATCACAGTGAAAGAGCGAAGGAGGAGAGATGGTAGGCTTGACAAGGGTTTCTGTGGTGACAGGATTGTCAACCTATCCCAACTCACTGCTAACAAAGCCATTTCATAACAGAAAAGCATCCCAACAATCATAGTTTAATTTCAAATGATGAATAATAATAATCTTGATCAAACAATGGTGGAACAGGCTAGAATCAGACTTCTGCCTTTTAAAACACTTTGCCATTTTGTATAGACTTTGAAGGAGAAAATAGGGCATGTTCAGGGGGAAATCGATAAAACTCATGAGCAATCGCAAGTGATATAAGAAAACCAAACCATATCTCCCCTCACAGGTAACGACCTATTTCACAATAGCTAATAGATCATGCCATCTAGGTTTTAGAGTTGAGACATGCATACCTCTATCGCAGCTGGTAATCCTCCTTGAGGTGAACAACAATGACCAGGGAACCTCTTCAACCTTTGATTTTTTGAACCACTTTTGTCCCATAGCTGGTAGACCGATGGCTTGGCTAATAAAATCTCCGTTTAACTCAAGCTAGATGTCTCCTATTTTTTCTCTACAACCATCGAACATCAACGTGAATTCTTGAGCCACTGTTAAATTAAAACCCTCAAAATTTTCAACAAACACATGCCAGCCATTCCTTTCTAAGTCATCTCTGGCATTATCAAATGATAACAATGTCTGGACACCGTTGGGATCAATCCTCACCATAGGAGCCATGGCTAACAGCAAGGAATTGACACAATATTCAGAGGTAGGGTTTGACAGAATAAGCACAGAGCCATTGCCCCGAGCTTCCCCAACGCAATGCAAAGACATCTCTAAATGGTAGGTGGGAACATTAATTACCATGCATGTGAGAGAAGTCGTGTAGATCGAGGCCATGCAAAATCATAATACCATGCTGTACTTGGAATGACACCTCGACATAATGGTACGCACAAAGATCATAACAGTTGAAAACAACAGTATGCATATCCACGATTTGATCACAAAATTAATATGTCAAATAAACAATTGAATCAAAAATTGTATAAATCAAAACCCCATTAACATTAGTCGAATGATAAATGGGTGATGGTTTAATACTCATGTAATCAAGGCATGTTCAAGACCAAGGGGTTATAACCATGAAAATAACCATGTTCATAGCAAAATACAACAATTCGACAATAGACCATATGAACATTAACCCTTTAATGAAATCAAACATGAATTCTAGCTATGAGTTTTCATGCTTACAGTCATGAAAACAAAATCGAAAAGCAGGTACGTAGAAAGCAACAAGTAACAAGTGTCGTTTAATGAGAAAGGTTGTGACGAGTAACGAGAATTTAAAAACCCTGTGTAGGCAGCTTGTAAAAATAAAGATTAAATTATTGTTGCCAACAAGGTCCTAACCTTGAAGGATAGGTTGGGGGGTGAGACACCTTTGTTAACGTAATGTGATATAATTGATCTTTTAATATCATAATGTTGTAGTTTATTCTTGCAGTGAAATTATGTAGATGAGAATAGATGTGTAAATACTGATGCATGGTTTTCGCATGTTACTTGTTCTAACTGTTGATGTTTAAAAAAAAAAAATGTTTACCACTATTTCTCTCAATTACATTGATGTTGTAATGGAGGGGAAGTTACATATGGTATCATAGCAGGTTGAACCCTGTGACATTAGACCATTCAACCTTCCACTGTGTTAAATAAATGATTAAGAATGTACCACTAATTAATTTTAAAATTTTTCCATGCAAGTAATCATGGTTAGACGACGCAGGGGAAGTAGATGATGTGGTTCTGGAGGAAGAGGAGTGAATCCTCCAATAGTATCCATGCCAGAGGGATATAACCCTCAAGGATATGAGAAGACAACTAAGAAGGAGCAGTTTGTTGTGGGAGATGTGGTAGGTATGATGAGATCCTTCCAGAGGATGTTATAAGTGTTGATCAACCACCTGGATTTACATGAGGTAAGAGTGTATGTTCCCAATGAGGGTTCACAACGTGCACTAGATGGTAGTAGTATCATACACAAAGAACTCGAGAAGGTAAAATTTCCCAATTTCTGGGGTACCCCGAATGACTTAGCCACCAAGGCATGGTTAGAGAACATGGTGATGTGCTTCGCACTTTGTGATTACACATCCAACATGAAAGTCTGCATGGAGGTCCTCCAACTTAAAGGGAGTGCTCTACTTTGCTGGAAGACACTCCTACCTCAACTAAACATGGTCGTCGAAGACGTATCATGGGTGTTTTTCAAGGAACGGTTCCGGGAGAGGTACTTATCCGAGGAATTCATTAAGTGCCAGCTTAATGAGTTCAATGCCTTACGACAAGGCAGGTTGACGATGTCGAAGTATGAGGATAGGTTCATGGAGCTACTTGGGTATGCTCCACATTTGAGCACGGATAATTTAAAGGTAAACAAGTTTGTGTTCAACCTTAACTTAAACATTTGTGTGAAGGTGAGGATCCTAATGCCTCAGACATTGCACGATGCAGTTCAAAAGGCCCTTATAGCCGAGGAATAACTCAAAAGTGGGGGTCAGAGAAGGACTCATTCTAGATTGACTCGATAGACAACATCAGGAATGCAATAACATCAGACACCAACGAAACAATTTTTTTGGAAGTGAGATACTCTCAGAGGACCTATTTTCTCGACATGCTACGACATAATCCTCAGTAGAGTACTCCTTATATAGGACCACAATAGCAGCAACAACATCATTTGTAGCAATAACAACATTTTATTCCTATTCAGTAGAACAGACCAAGGTCACAGACTGTTAGGCCAACAACTTCTACTTCAGGGACCAAGAGCACTAGACCGAAGACTGGATGTTGGAAATGTGGAGAGCCACATTACCAACGAGACTGCCTGATTGAGAAGACCAAAGTGGTCGGATCATCAAGCCCCACTATAGTTGGATATTTTGGCAACGCCCATAGGATACATGCAGCGGTGAACAACCGCCAAGTTGAGAATTAGTCCATTGTGCTCAAGATGTCGGATATGATAAAATAACTCTGCACAATTCATTTTCTTCCAGAATTTAGGTAGCACCCACCTATGTGTCTGCATGCAATTCGGTAGCATAACTACATGGGTGCTTTTTATTCTTGGAAACTTGTGAGAGTGTTTTCAATGCTTGTTCTTGACACTTGGCACATTAACCAATATTGTGCTAACAACTCAGACATCATTTTATTCTGAAAGTGACTTCCATGGTCAGTGACAATCTCCGTCAGGACATTGAACCTTGATACTATATGGTTAAACAAAAAGAGAGTTGTTGTCTCGCCACAACTAGAGGTATCCACTGGAATTGTTCTATAGATACTTTCCATGTTACCCTCGGCATAAACTGTGTGCGTAGATAGATAACTAACAGGACAAGACCTATCTCCATTCATAGTCAACATGAATTCACCTGCCTTAATTCTTATTAACTCCAGGATAAACTAAGATCTGTGATGGAGATCGTCCCAGGGTCTGTCCAGACCAGTCATTACCTGAATAATCACCACATCCTAGGGCAAGACTAAGTCTAAGGAATCAGTATCGGCAAGGGAACCTTGAGCCCAGGTCGAGAACCAGATCTAACTCATGTGCGGGAGTCAGATTGGGGTTGGCAGAAGCTTGCTGGTCTATAGAGTACGCAACTTTTTCCACGGACAAGGGCATGGCCATGCCATGATTCCCTGTCCCTTCCATCATGGATGATGGGGAAGGAAGAGTCCAGAGATCATTAAAGTAAGTCGTACAAAATGACGACACTTGAAAAACTTCGGCCCTAGGTTGGTCAGGGACAACTAATATATACTTGACATCGTCGGTTAGAGGCGGGTAATTGAAAGTACCCATCAAAGGTGGGTAAAAACCAAACCCTACGTTTACGACACCAAGTTAAGGGTTATTAATCATCGGGACCGTGGATGCCCCCGATGAAGGGTCAGGATGGGAGAAGGATAACTGATCAATGGACACGATCCGACCCTAGTGTGGAAACATTAAGACCCAAAAAATAGTCGCGACCACTACATGCATAGAATAGGTCCAAATCCTTCCTAACAAGAGATTGTAGTTGAGAGGCATATCGACCACTTCAACCTTGATGCACATGGTCTTCCGTCCTAACTACATGGGGAAAGAAGGGATAATTCCACATGGTCGAAACGAACGTCCATTCGAAAGTGGTAAGAAGAGTAGGTGACGGAGACAAAACAGGTTGGCCAATGGCCTTCCAATATGCCAACGACATCACACATGTCGAGGCACCCTCATCAACCACTGTGCAAAAAATTTTCTAGGTAAAAGCTTTCGTGGTATAAGCCACTACTATATGAAATGCCAGGTGGTAGGAGAGACGACGTTTTAAGTCGGTCGTATCAAGCATGATCATTCTCAGATTATAATTCTCAGCGGATCCTAAGGAAGATAAGAAAGCCTTTCTTTGGGAAGTGTAACTCTGGGGGACCTCCAAAGAAAACATTGCATAAGGGATTTGTGACAAATATTCCACCACAGAGTAGTTATGGGCGGCCCTCGCATTTTGATTGGGGGAATCTTTCTTGAACACGCATTTTGGGATCTGTGTCATTGTTTCACCCAACGTCTTCTTGATATGAAAAGGAACAAGTGGGTTTTCATCTTCTTTACCCTTCTCATAAGTGCTTGGCATTCCATAATCGTGTGCCCTAGTTTCTATTTGAGCATCACCTTTCAACATATAAACATTCGAGTTAGATGGATTACTAGACGATGAAGGTGTTGGATCATGTTGTCATTGATGCCAATGGTTTCATTGATTGATGTCATTGATTGATGTCAAGTGATTGATTGATGTCAAAGGATTGATTGATTGATGATTTATGTAATATAATATGTATTGTCCTTGATGAGAATGCATAGATGAAGATGGATCAATGAGTTTTCATTGATACATGATGAAGATGGATCGATGTGGTTCCATTGGTAT